>JADRCH010000816.1:224516-237610 GCA_019843965.1 Rhynchomys soricoides
TACCATCCCATTCTGAATGCCAGGGTCTTTCTTCACAGACAAAAGGAAGAAATCACAGAATTTATGTAGCAGCATGATAGACCAAGAATAGCTACAATGATCTAGAACAACAAACAAAAAATACTGAGGGAGGTGTCTATAAACTGGATTTCAAGATGTACAACAGCACCACGGTACAGAGGCTAGCATGGCATTGACATGAAGTCAGGCTCAGAGATCCATGGATCCAACTTCAGACAGATACAATAAATCACCTGCTGTGTGGCAAGGATGCAAAAAAAAAAAAATACACATTGGAGAAAAGATGAACAGATCAGTAACACTGCTGGAAACCCTGGATGTCATCATGCAGACACAACGGTAGATGTTTAGCATTGGCCCCACTCAAAACTCAACTGCAAATGGGTCAAGAACGTCAACATCACACTGGAATCTCTAAAACTGCTGGAAAAAAAGTAGGGAGTACATTTTACCTGAGAGGTCTGGATAAGGACTCTCGGAAGCAGGCCCCAGTAGCATAGGAAATGAGACCAGCAATTGACAATGGATCTTGTGAAATCAGAAACATCAGTGCAAAGGAGGCAGCCAAGCAAGTGAAGAGGCAGCCCACAGGATAGAAGAAGATCCTTGCCAGCTACACATGTGACAGAGGATTAGTGTCTGAAATATGCTATACATATGTGTAGTATATTTATATATAGCAAATACAGTATAATATGTGTGTATTATACTAGATAAACATGTATTCTATGATACATTATATATAGCACATATATAGTATATATTAGATTCTATGTACAAGATATACATATAGTATACATTATACTAAGTATACTAGATATAAATATACTATATATATATATGAAAAATCAGTTTTTAAAATGGGTTATTATGTAATTGAACAGAAAATTCTCAGAGAAAGACATAAGAATAGCTAGGAAACAAAAAATGTTCAACATCTGTCTTAGCCAGGGTTTGTATTCCTGCACAAAACATCATGGCTAAGAAACAAGTTTGGGAGGAAAGAGTTTATTGAGCTTACACTTCCATACTGCTGTTCATCACCAAAGGAAGTCAGGGCTAGAACTCAAGCAGGTCAGGAAGCAGGAGCTGGTGCAGAGGCCATGGAGGGATGTTAGTTACTGGCTTGCTTCCCCTGGCTTGCTCAGCTAACTTTCTTATAGAGCTCAAGACTACCAGCCCAGGGATGGCCCCACCCACACTAGGCCCTCCCACCCTTGATCACTAATTGAGAAATGCCTTACAGCTGGATCTCATGGGGGCATTTCCTCAAGGGAGGCTCCTTTCTATGTGATAACTCCAGCTTGTGTCAAGTTGACACAAAACCAGCCAGTTTAGCATCCTTAGCCATCAGTGAAACACAGATTAAAACCATGTCGAAATTCTCTCTCAACCCAGTCTCAATACAAATAACAAGAAACGCAGGTGTGTAGATGGGGAGGGGAAAACATTCTTACACGGTTGGTGGGAGTGCAAACTAGTGCAGCCACGTTGGAAATCAGTCTTGTGATTTTTCAAAACACTAGAAATAGAGTCACTATATGACCCAGAAAGACCACTCTCGGGCACACACTCAAAGGACTTAACATCCGATCACAGAGAGACTTGCTCATCTGTGTTCACTGCTGTTGTATTCGTGGTAGCTAGGACACGGAGGTGGCTCAGATACCCGCCACCTGATGAAAGGCTAATGAAGATGCAGTATGTATGTAAGATAGAATGTTTCTCAGATGTAATGAAAAGTAAAATCGTGAAGTTTGCAGGTAAATGGATGGAACTGGAAAAAGATTAAAGTAAGTAAGGTTACCTAAACACAAAGCCCACATGCTCCTTCATACATGTAGGACCTGGCCTCAGATCTTATGTTGTATGTTTAAGCTGGAGCACATGTAGAAGCCAGGACATCAGAAACGAGTTTAGGAAGGGGGAGAGTAGAATACAGGTGAAAAATACAGGCAAAATAAAAGCAGAGGGGATTCCTGACTTCCAGGTTTAGAGCATGCACTTCTCCTGCAGAAGACCCAAGTTAGGTTCTCAGAATTCACATGGTGGCTCACCACCACCTGGAAGTCCAGGTCCAGGGGACCCTGATGCCTCTAGTCTCTATGGGCTTTTTTTTTAATGACATGTACACACATGTGTGTACACACAAACACATGTACACACACAATTTAAACTAATAAAAGTAAATTTAAAAAAAAACCACCATGGAGAGGGAGAGGCTCAGAAGGCTCCACCCCTCGCTGAGAAGCTAGTGACAGTTGGCAGCTGCCACAGGAAGGAAAGTCATTTTTCTCTAAGAGGTGACCACTGGTAGATTATCCACACCCTAGTAGACAACCCCACTGACTGGGCACTGACTGGACTCAGTACGTTATGAGATACTCTTTAAAAGAGGACTTAGCTTTTTAAGGACAGTATAGGAAGGGGGAAGGGACAAAAGGGGAGTTGGACTAAGAAGGACTATATACATAATGAAATGTTCAAAAATAATATTTAAGAAGAAAGAAAGAAAAGAAATGCCAAAGCAATTCTCAATCAGAGAGAAAATATTTGGGAAACAGACAAGTGAGAAAGCACTTCTGAAAAAGATTTGTTTATCATGTGTGTTTGCCTGATGCACATACGCTGGCCGGAGGATGGTGTCAGGTTCCTAGGAGCTAGAGTTAGTGACAAGAGTTTAGGTCCCAACACTGGCTCCTCTGCAAGGACAGGAAGCTCTCTTCACTGATAGGACAGCTTTCGAACCCCAAGAAAGTGGGGGTTTTATCCACACTATAAAGGCATCTCCCCTTTTATTAACAATAAAGCAACAACCTACTTTAACTTAGCTTAAATACTTGAGTAGGCCACTGGAAAACACAAATAGGGGCCGGATACTCAGATGAAAAGCTGCTCACTGTTATTCGTTGGTAGGCAGTCACAAAATTGAAACTACAAGGTAACCTGTTACATGCCTGTTCAAATGGCATCTCATAACGTAAAAAGTTGACAGTATGGAGACTCAGGGACTCTCACACTTTGTTTGTAAGAATATAAAACTGAAGTTGGAAACAGTTGGACAGAAGAAGTGATTATTGTTTGTTAAACAGAGGCTGAAGAGGTGGCTGAGCAGTCAAGAGAATTTGCTGCCTTTGCCGAGGACCCAAGTTCGGTTCCCAAAAGCACAGGATAGCTCACAGCCATCCCTCACTCTGGTTCCAAGGAATCTAGCATCCCTTCTGGCCTCCAGGGGTGCTGCATATAAGTGGAATGTACACGCCTTTTAATCAAAGTCATGCACAATTTTTAAAATTATCGAATAAAAGTTAAACATAAACCACCATAAAAACAGTGTACTGTGAGGCATTGATGTTTTCCCAAGAGGTATGGAAGTGGAGCCATACAAATTTTGACATAAAAAAGAAGAACAAAAGCAGTTTTATTTGTTCTGGGGAAGATCATGAGAAGATAATTGACGAAGCAAATCCTGGTATGTCTTCTTTTAAATTTTATTGTTTTTATTTTATGTGTTCTTCACCTGTATGTATGTCTGTGTACCACAGGCATGCCTGGGGCCTGCAGAAGCTGAAGAACGTATTGAATCTCCTGGAACTGGAGTTACAAACAGATGGTTATGAGCCATCAAGTGGATTCTGGGAATTAAACCCAGGTCCTCTGGAAGGACTGTATTATTAACCATGGATCTCTCCAGTTGCAAATTTTGATACTTCTTTATAATATATTACTACTAGAAAACCCCTCCCAATACATGTAACAATATGGGTGAACCTCAAAATCATTAGGCTTAGTGAAAGAACAGAGGTAGAGATCATTCAGTCTATACCATATGATTTTATCCATATAAATGTGTAGAAAGTGAAAACCAATACTTCCAGAGAGCAAAACAATAGACATGGGGGAGTTGAGGGGGAAAGAATGGAATCCTAATGATACACTGAAAGGTTTTATGAGCAATAGCAATCAATGTTCAGTATCTCGACCATGTACTAGCTTTTCAGCTGTCATCATTTACAACCTATCAGTAGTGTAGTTAGTTATAACTGCCAATTTGACATAGCCTAGGGTCATCCGAGAGGAAAACCTAGACTGAAGAATTGCCTAGATCAGATTAGCCTATTGACACGTCTGTGGGAGCATTGTCTTGATTGCTCATTGTTGCAAGTGTGTCTACTGTGGGTGGCACAATTCCTATGCAGGTCATCCTGTTATGAATAAGAACTCTAGCTAAGCATGAGTCTGTGAGACACCAGAGAGAAAGTCAGAAAGCAGTGTTCTTCCATGGTTTCACTTCAAGCTCATGCTTGCACACTGACTTCCCTCAGTGATGGACTGTTGAACTGAAAGTGTAAGCAAAATAGACATTTCCTTCTCAAGGTTTTGGAGGTGTTTTTATTGTTTAATTTTTTGATTTAGGGGTTGTTTGTTTGTTTGGTTTGTTGTTGTTATTGTTGTTGTTCAGGGTGTTTTATCACAGTAACAGAACAGAATGGAAAAAATGAATGTTTATCACATCCTGTATTTTATGCGTGTGGTATTTATTATGTGCCAAGTTTACCTCCATAAATCTCTCTTACAATTTCTGGTAGAATTACTCAAAAGATGGGGAAAACAACATATTGCCAATATCAGAAATTAAAGAGGAAACATTACTATAGATCCTACAAGATGCCCAAAGATGAGAGAATAAATACATTCTATGCCAATAAACTCAACTATTTAGATGGAGCAGGTAAACTCTTTGGTATGTACAACTTACCTACTACATTAAAGAAGATATTCAGAATGTATTAAAGTCATTGAATTCTTCTCACAAGAAAATTCTGGATCCAATGTGTTTTTCTGGTGAATATTATCAAAAACAAAGAATGAAAGATACAATTCTAAGACAAATTTTCTCAGAAAACAGAGGAGAGTGGATTTCTTGATCATCTTAGAAAATCAGTGTAATCTAGATATCAGAACTAGGCATGATCAGAAAATTGAAAAACAGCTGCTCTCATAAAAATCCCTAACATTAGTAAATTAAACCAAGTGAGATATACAATTACAATATATTATTATTGTTTTCTCTTTGAGGAATTCACAAATAGCATTCAAAAGTCATCCAATCTCATTTGTCATAAGAGCAAAACTGTATTTGTTTAGAGATAAGGTCTCATGTAACCCAGGCTGGCCTCAAACTTGCTAAGAAGAGAAGATGGCCTTGAGCTTTGATTCCTCCTGCCTCCATCTCCAGGGTGCTAGGATAACAGGCAGCATCACCACACCTATGGGTGCTAAGGATCAAATCCAGGGCTTTGCACATGCTAGGCAAACAGTCTGGACTAAATCCCCAAGCTAGCTATGAGCCAAGAGAATGGGCAAAACCATTTGTCTATTTCAAAAGGTACAGATAAAGCATCTGACTTGATCGATCACTCTTGGCTTTAAGTGAGCATTCATGACCAAAACTCTTATCGAACTTGTTTGGGAAAACAACATCTTCAGTCTGATAAGAGAAGATAAAAATCCTAGCTTCTGATAAAATTGCTGATAAAAATTCTAAATATCAAATTTAGTGTTGAAAAACCAGAGTCTTTTCCCCTAAGACGGGGACCAAGTCCAGGGTATCTTCATGCACTGTTCCTGTTTATCACACTGCACTGAAATTTTAGCTAGAATAATGGGAAAAGAAACAAAAAGCATATAGAGGGAAAAGAAAGGCTCAAGGCTGGAGAGATGGTCCAGGGGTTGGGAGCATGCTCTGCTCTTGCAGAGGAGCCAAGGTAAGTCTCCAGTGCCTACAACACTCTAGAGATTCCAGATACATCAAGAGGCTAAAACTCCCTGAACGTTCAGATAGTGTGACATTCACATAGACATCTCTACAGGATTCTCTACAGCAACCCCACCTCTCAGCAGTAACCAAATTAAAACTCCCTACGTTAACAAGATCTTGGTATACAAAGTAAGTGTAGGAAACCAATTGTATTCTCCTTCCAGTAGAAAATAATAGGAAATGAAATTTTGAAATTTTTAACAGTATCAAAGACAATATATGTATGTGTAACCTTAAATATATACAAGATCTGTCAGCGTATGAGAATGCAGAATGTGCTGGCAGAAGACACTAATAGCCAGGAAGCATGTGCTTCAGGCCTGATGCTGGGAAGATGAGTGTGTGTGTGTGTGTGTGTGTGTGTGTTTGTGTGTGTGTGTTTCCTAGTTTGCTTTCAGTTTTGAGATGGGGGTCTCTCACCTTGTAGCTCAAGCTGGCCTCAGACTCAATCTTTCTTCCTCTGTCTTCTGAGTGCTGATGTGACCAGTCTGAGTCACTGCACCCAACAGAACTTTGTTCTTAGAGTTTCAACACAAATCCAATCCAAATGTCATCAGGAATCTTTGTAGAACAGACGAGCTGTTTCTAAAATCTAAATGCAAATGAGAAAGATTTAGAGTAACCTTGGTGATCTTGAAAACACACTACTAGGTTCAAGAACTCACTGGGCATGATTATTAAGTGGGTGTCATACTGACAATCATAGATAAGCAGATCAGTGGGCTAAAATGGCAAAGCCATAGGCAGCTTTCTTCTGTGCAGGCAACCCAATTTATTTTTACAAAGGTGGCATGCTGACTAGATGGGGAAAGAAATGTTTTTTAAGCAAATGAGGCAAAAAAAATTACCTAGAAAATGTATTTTATAATTAACCAGTTACTTGCACTTCATATTGACACACAAAGGTCGGTTTAAGACAATTGTATCAGCTAGGCATGGTGGCGCACACCTTTAACCCTAGTACTTAGGAGGCAGAAGCAGCTGGATCTCTGAGTTGGAGACCAGCCTGATCTGCAGAATGAGTTTCAGGACAGCCAGGGTTACACAGAGAAACCCTGTCTCAAACAAACAAACAAACAAACAAACAAATGGTTGTATCACAGACCCAACATGAAAACTGAGAATGCCAAAGCCCCTTTCTATCACAGCACATAGAAGTCAATCTTGAATTTGAGGTAGGACCCCAAGTATGTTAGTCACAAAAGGACCGTTGACAGATCAGACACCACATTTTAAACTTGAGTTCATGGAAAGTCAACAAGAGTTAAAAGAGAAGGCCAGTCACGGGTTGGGAGAAGGTTTGTCTGTCATATACCTGACATGAAACTTTTATGCAGAATACTTTAAAAAAAAAAAAAAAACAACCTACAGTTCAATAGCCAGCCATGAATAAGAGAACAAGACATGAATAGACACTTCTCAAGAGAAGACACACAAATGGACAAGTGCATTTGAAATCCTTCAGTGTTGTTAGCATTCAGGAAAACTCAAATAATCCACACAATGAGATCCCACTTCACACCTGTGAATGGCCAGCTTTCTAGACACTAGTTGTAACTGGAACTCGCCCTGTAAGACCATTCAGGCACTTTGGAAAAGGTTCTCAGAGAGTTGAACATACAGTTCTCTGTTATAAAACAACTCCAGGACGAGCTGTTTATTTGAGGAAAGTGAGAACGAGTGTGTATGCACAAAGCTGGCACAATCCAAAGCCTGTTAATGGAGGAATAAATAAATCATGTATGTGCATACTGAGGTTTACCCAGTATAAAAAGAACATCCACCAAGTTCGTAAAATAATACAGGCAAATCTCAAAAAAAAGCATTGTAGCAAATGAGTGCCTATTCTATGCTTACACTTAGATTCAGTTCAAGATCAGGGAAGATTGATCTATGGCGACCACAATTAGAACTGCCTCATGTGGTAGGCACAGACGAGGAGAGGCGTGAGAGGACCTTCTGGCAAATAGAAAGGTTATCTGTCTTGATTACAGTTGTGCTTATGTGACTATTTGCATAACTCAAAACTCATAAAACTGTACACTTATCTGTAAATTTTTCATGCAAATTTTACTTCAATAAAAAGTTACCGTGATGCCTCCACTGTTAGTCAGCCTTCAGTTAGCATCATTAGCGCATCATACACTCCATTTGAAGCTCCAAAATTGCTCCTCAACAAAACCCACAACACAGCACAAAATAAATCATCAGACGAAAAGATGGCAATAAACAAAAGTCTATTAACATAATGTCAAAATATTTGGGAGGAAGTAACATATTATTTATCCCTCCGGAAAGCCCATTTTCAAACCATGTTCTATCTAACCATGTAATTGGAAATAAAACAAATACTGTTTGTTTTATCCTAGTATTCTCTCTCATGCCAAAACAAAACAAAGCCAAATGACTGATGAAAAACAGGTAGAGATAATCTGTGCTGTGAGAAGTCAGGACAGTTGACCAGGGATTGGGGAGCAGCAGCAAGTGAGGGTGCCTGGGGTAACCTCACAAAAGGGGTGGGCTACATTTTGCTTTTTTGTTTGTAAAAATTCACCCATCTTTTATTGAGGATACTAAAAACATTAATCACATGTACACAAAAGAAGTATTGCCACATTATTCATCAAGTTAAAAATTGTTCTTTGCAAGCCAACATCAATCAAATGAAAAAGGAAGTCATAGATTGGGATATATATATGGAGAGAGAGAGAGAGAGAGAGAGAGAGAGAGAGAGAGAGAGAGAGAAATCACAGGCTGGGGAGATGGTAAAGTATGTGTCTCACAAGCATGAGGGCTTAAATCCCAACCCAAACTCATATCCCATGTAGAAACAATGGATGTGGTGGGGTCCTTGCAATCCAGGAGCTTGAGAAGGCAGAGCCCTGGGGCTCCTTATTCAGCCAACCCAGCCAATTTGGTGAGTTTCAAACTACCCAGGGACTCAGAAACTTTCTGTGAATATCATCTGAGGTTGTCTTCTGGTCTCCACATACACAATACATGCATCTATTTGAATACAAGTGGATGAACACACACACACACACACACACACACTTTAAAATAATAGCAAAAGTAAACCTTATAATGTCTTAAGCATTTACAAGTTTGTGTTGGTCTGCATTCAAAAGGGTGCTTGGCTGCATGTGATCCACAGACTTTAGGTTGGCATGCTTAGTAGTGTCCAGAACCCCTGCTCAGATATTCCTCTGCCAGACTGCGTAATTCTGCAGTCCCCGGCCAGCTGTATCAATGGTTTTCATTCAGCAAGGCAGAGAAAGAATGGCCATGGATCCATCTAGAGAAGCAACCCTTGGTCTGAAAGGCAGAAATATCAAAGGAGACATCTCTCCTCTAGGGGCAGGTTCAATAGAGCCAAGTCTATCTAGCTCATCCTCCTGGGAAACCCAGAAAAGGCTGAGAATTCTTGACTACCCAGAGCACAAGGCAACATGTATGCTCACTCGCTCATTTGGGTTTCTTGGGAGCCATACAGCTCACTGGAATTATCAGAAGGATAGGAAACTGGGATGACTTTATGAGAATAAATCTTTTTTCTTTTTTTTTCTTTTTTTTTGTTTTTTTTTTTTGTTTTTGTTTTTGTTTTTTGAGACAGGGTTTCTCTGTATAGCCCTGGCTGTCCTGGAACTCACTCTGTAGACCAGGCTGGCCTCGAACTCAGAAATCCACCTGCCTCTGCCTCCCGAGTGCTGGGATTAAAGGCGTGCACCACCACTGCCCGGCATGAGAATAATTCTTATTTGGGGTAAAAAAAAAATGTGAAACCACTATTTCCTAGGGGAGTTGACTTGCAGGTAGAATCTGGGGAGCCTAAAAAGGGTAAATGTCTGTCCCTTCAGCTGTGCATGCTTAAAAGCTAAATCTATAGCAGTGGGAACCAAAACACACCCTTTCTGACCCCCAGATGCTTAGCTTCTAATTCAGTATTAAGGCAACCTTTAAATCCTTCTCATGAGGTCAATGGAGACCTTGTGATGGGCAGAGGAATGAGCAGGCAGAGCTGGGAAGTGATGAGCCCCTGAGAAGCCACTGCCATAGGTCTTACTAGGGAGAAGTTTAGATGAAGCTCCAGGGCCATCTGTCTGGAAGGTTTATGTCTCTGACACTCTAAATCTGAGTTTGGAGCCCCAGGCACAGGTACCACCTGTGGCCTGGCATCATTAGTCAACTGAGACCTTTACATCTCTCCAGTGGACCTGGATGCCTTCCTCTGTGGTCAGGAGGCATCAGTGGTATAGTTAGATCTGTGCCAGGGGGTCATCAAGATCCCACACTCAGGCAATTGTGAGGCTTCGTAGATATTCCTTGGGCTTCTCTGTATAGCTTGGTAGGGGCTTCAGTATTTCTACTGAGATCAGGAAATGGCTTGGGAAAGGGATTGAGACTTGGGGCTGGTATATTGCTACACAGAGCCTCCCTGTCACCCACTGTTGTAGCACTGGCTAGTGAGGGTTCTGGGCCTCTGACCCTCGACCTGGGTTTGAGCATTGCCTTCTACTTTGCCCCTGGTTTTGTCCTATTGATCTCTATGAACAGGGAGGTCCTTCCTGCTTCCCAAAACTGTTGACAAATTTTGGTTGTACTCTCTGTCTTGTTGTCTATGTGTTTCTGTGTCTGTCTCTTTGTTTTGCTGTGTCGGTCTGTCTCTCTATCTCTAGGTCTCTTTCTTTGTCTCAGTCTTTTTTTTTGGTTTTGCTTTCAAGGGCTTGTTCTAATATCTCCTGACTTCCCCTCCCCTGTCTACATCAGAATAACTATCCATTCTGTACCCCTGAATCCAATCTGGCATCTTTTCCTGTTACTGGGGTTTGTGCATATGCTGTTTCCTAGATTGAGTCCCCGATTCTTTGAGTTCTGTGACTGCCATTAGCAGATTTCTGAAATCATGACACAGGTTGGAAGTCCCTAAAACCTTTGCTGGAAAGAACTCTGCCCCATCCACCATCCCTCCTGCTGCCACACGCAGACCAGGGTACTGAGCCGATTTCCCAAGCAGTGAGATCTTTCCTCCTTGCTCTATCCTGACTAGCAAGGATCCTGATTCTTGAGGGAAAGGTCAAGGCTCAAAGGTCTCAAAGGAGATAGAAACCCCAGCTAGGGAGGATTCAGCAGTTGAAAGGCCCCAAGAGGACCCCCACAGCCAGCTTAGTGGAGGACTTGGAGCTGGACTGCAGCCCAAGCTCTTTGTACCCAGTTTTCACCTTAATTAGTAGATGCTTTTCAGAGAAGCAATCAAATGATGCCACAGAAGCAGCTTGGACAGGGCACAGAAGGCAAGAGCCATTTCGGTAATGGAGTTGGAGGAACTGCTGTTCTAAAAAGAGCAAGTGACCACTCTGCGCTATTAAGTATGCCGGGGGCAATGCTGTCCTGTCGTCTGCCCAGTTATTAAGGATAACTGATGGCCGTCCCACCTTCACCCAGCAGCCAAGGCAAACTGAAGTTCCACGAATCCAGGGTCCTGGATAATGGTTTGCAGGAGGAAAGTGCTGAACTCAGCAGTCACAGGAGATGTTTGAACTTGGACTTCTCACTCACCAAAGTACCCCCAAGAAGGTGGTGCTGGTTTAAATGCTACCTTCAAAAACATGGGGGAGACCACTTCACCTGGCTGGAGGGGTGTTATCCATAGAGACACTGGTGGGTGATGGGGAAATCTGCATTGTTCGGTGGCCCACCAATTGTATTTTAGTGCTGGCTGGAAGTACCTGGGAGGATGTCATAGCTGAGTCCCAGGCTTGACAGGTTAACTGGGGACAACATGAACATTCATTTCTCCCACATTTGTATTTGCACAGAGCACCAAGGGAAGCTACCACAGTGCTCAGGGACTGACCTACAAGGGAAGGACTGACTCCTTTGTGTCTACCCCTGAATGTCTATCTCCATGAGAACTGGCTACTACAGCCAAATGTCATTTCTCTGGCCCAACTACAGACCTTGTGTCTTACCCCAGACAAAGCCTGTGTGGATTGAGGTGCATATAGTGTGGAAGGATGGGTACCAGGTTGAAATCCTTCTTAGGGGATCACTAAGCCATTTCTCTATCATCAAGTTCTTTGCTTGATGAATTGTGGTCACTAGCTAGGGATGTCATGGGTGACTGTGAGGATTAAAACAACTCTGGGGATAAGAAAAAACAGTGGGAGTGTCTAATGATCTGAGATATAGGTCATCCTATGGATGGGCAAGAGGAGGAACAGGTAGAGAGATGAGTACTTAAATGATGGATGAATGACTGAATGAATGGGTAGACAGATGAAAGAATGGTGGACAGATGGATGAAATCAAGAAAGAAGGAAGAGGGATGGGGGGAAAGTGGCTAGATCAATAAATGATGGATGGATGCATGTGATGGCCCACACCTTTACTTCCTGCACTCAGGAGGCAGAGGCAGGTGGATATCTATGAGTTTGAGGCCAGCCTGGTCTACAGATTGAGTTCCAGGACAGCCAGGGCTACACATAGAAAAAACTATCTCAAAGAAACAAACAAAACAAAACAAAAAAGGAAAGGAAAGGAATGAATGGATGAATCAAGAAAGGAAGGAAGGAAAGAAAGAATGAAAGAGATGATGGGTAAATGGAAAGAGTGGAACAAGGAGGGGGGTTTGGCTGTGTAGACAATCGTTAGGCAGAAGGACTTGACAGACAAAAGCAGAGGACAATTATAAGCTGAAAAAATACCTGGGCTAAAGCAGAAGCAGCTTCGTGGTCTCGTGGTCTTCCACAGTCCTGTGAACATGTCAGTGAGAAGAAAGAACAGTGCTGTTGGGACAAGGACTGAGATTTGGCTCCCAGCACCATACTGTGTAGACCAGATGTGTGCATGAGGAGACCATGGCCTCTTGGTCTGTAAGTGGCTCTGCTGACCCTGCCACTGTACCAGCAGTCCAACACTATAGACAAGGAGACAGACTCCCCTCTCCTCAGCTTCCTTCCAACTCTCTCATGCCTTCTTCTAAGGAAAGGTCTCTCTCTTGATTTTTCCCCCTTTCAGCTACTTTTAAACACAAGCTTCCTGGATCTCCAGATGTTTATTCAGCATCTTCTTACTAACATTTGGATGGACGGGAATGTTTCCAGTAGGTTCTATCCTTCCTGGATCCTGGGTTGTGAAGACCTGTGGGAAGACTCTGTGAGGAAGACTTCCTCTGACCTTCTTCTAGAAGTGACTTTAGATGCGACACCACACATACACACACACACACACACACACACACACACACACACAC
>JADRCH010000816.1:237620-260575 GCA_019843965.1 Rhynchomys soricoides
GCATGCACGCACGCACCATTCCTCACCAGCAGGCACCCACTGTCCTCCCTCAAGGTAGAAATGAGGTACTGGTACCTTGTGTTTTCAACCTCCACTATGTAGACACAGGCTAGTGACTTGCTCTTCAGTGTCCTTGATCTCAAAGAACCATGTCTGGCACTCCACAGAGGAAAGCCTTGTAGGTTTTAAGTAGCCCTGAAGGCTAGCAAATGATGAAAGAATACATTGAAGTTGATTGCTGTGATGGTCTAGGTAGGAGTTTAACCATGGGAGAAGTAGAAATCAGATAATATAAAGCTTTGCTCCAACAGGAAATGCTCTGCTATGATTTGGAATCCCAGAATCCCTATATTAAAATCTAACTCAAGTTGTGAAGTGTAGGGGGCAATTAGTGTTAAGAAGGAGGCAGTTAGGGATCATGGATTATTAGAGCAGAGCCTCATGATTGAATTCTGGGGCTTAACACACATATGCACATGCACACACACACACTTGCACTTTTGTCTTACTTTCCTATGTGCTGTGATACCTCAGGACACTGCCAGCAAGAAACCTATTGCCAGATGCAGTCTTGCATTGGAGACCTTGCGTTTCCAGAACTACTAGCCAAACACACATCTTTGTTTATAAAGTTATACACCCTCAGGTAATTCAGAACAGTAATGACAAACAAGCCAATATACATTTAAACAGGGAACCAAGCAGAAAGGACATAATTATTGATCAGCCTCTGCCACCCTATGTCCCTGGGCAAAGAAGTGGCCCCAGCAGCAGCCAAATATCTCAGTTCCCCTGTCTGGACAACAGAGAGCAGTTTCTAATCTTGTCCAGTACCTGCTCACTATAATTAAATAATAAGACGGAGAGGCTGAGAGGTGGCTCAGTTGGCCAAGTGCTTGCCTGATAAACACAAAACTTGAGCCTGATCCCCAGAACCCACATAAAATGCCAATCATGGTCCTTGTGACTCCAACTCTAGACATATCCCTGTGGCTCATTGGCAGCCAGTAGAACCTGTTAAGCTGCAGGCCACTGAGAGACCCTATCTTCAGAAACAGTCCTGAGGAACATTGACCTCTGACTGCTGTGTTCATTGACACACATGCACACACATAATCACATACTCATGCATGCACACACATGTACAAAAGCAATGAGGAAATGGCAAATTGTGTCATCATAGGACATCGAGCAGGGTTCTAAGTTGAGGTACCTTTATGGTGGAGCGTAGAGAGACTGCAAGAGATGTAGATGTTTTCCTCAATCTCAGGTAGAGGAGGCAAAGAAAATGGCTTTCCTCCACCTGGTGCCACTACAATGCTTTGTGGTGTTGTGGGAAAAAAATCCACACCAGGAAGGATATCTGACTGACAGTGGCCTGAGAAAGAAAGAAGAGAGAGAGGCAGGTCAAGTTCCTGCAATACCTGAGGTCTACAGTGGGCCCTTGCACCCCTACAGCACCAGGTGCTCAGGCAAGTCTTAAGCCCCTACTAATATACTTACTAATACACCTACAGATGCTGGGGGTGAAAAGAACACCCCGGAAACTGCCACAGAGCCGGAAGCTGGCCCCAGATGACACTGCTGAAGGTGGGTCACCTTCCTCCCCCCCCTTTTTAATTTCTTTGAGCAATAACTCTCTTTGTGATTTCTCCTGACATTTGTTGCCCGCTAAATCAATTTGATGTATTGCAGGCAGATGAAGACGGCTCTCCAGTTTGCCCTCCCTTACAGGCGAGGCGCCAGGTAGTGATTTTAAGAGATTGTCTTTTTATGCTGAAAATGCTCAAAAAAAAAAATGGCATTGTTTCCTTTGGCAAAGGAAGGTCCCTCAGAGTTCCCTTCCTTTTAATATTGATAAGTTCCCAAAGACGGGGAGAAGGATGGCTTTCCAAGCCAAGCAAGAGAAAGGCCCAATATACAATGTTACCGAAGCGCTGCTCCACTGCTATTTTGGGGTGCTACCCCTGAATTCCAGACTTCTAAAAGTACAAGATTTTCAGCCAGATAGGTGACTTCATGCCTAGAGAGACCTCTCAGGGGCTGCCTGTGGCCAGCAGTGAACCAGGGCAACAAAGTCTGGAAGACAAGGAAGCAAAGAGGTGTCTCTGGCCTTGGGGATGAAGAGTGGTGTCCGCACACATTGGCAGCTGGTGAGTGTGTGCATGGTATGCACGTGTGCGAGCACACACACACACATCCCCCCCCCTTCATTCACTGTGTAGATGGAGCCTTGTGTGAGTTCACATAGGAAATTTTTATTTAGACCTGGGTCCTCTTGCTTTTCTTGTCTATAAAATTAGAAGTTTTGTAAGTATCATCTTAAAGCTTTCTGATTTGACCCCTTTCTAACCCTTTAAGCAAAATTCATGTTCATTTGTCCATAGGAACTAAGTTAGAATGTAGAAGTGTCCCTCACAGGATAGTTAAGAATCCAGCCTGATTTTACCTTCTGGTGAATGGTTGGTTTGGAAGGGGTGGACTTGGGCCCTGGAGGGTGCACCTCTCTCTAACCCTAGCGGTGGGATTGAAAGCTATGCTGCAGATAGGAGCAGGAGCCTCAAGTGCTTAGGGCCAGAAGGGAAGATGAGTTTCATCCAGGGAACAAACTCAAGGGCAGTAGGAGTTGGAGCTGACACTGAGGCTGTCAAAAGGTCTCATGGAAAAAGAGAATTTAGATGGATTTCTAATGTCTCAAGAGTGCAGAGAGGAGAAACACACACACACACACACACACACACACACACACACACACACCCCGAAGGATGTTTTCCTTTCCTCCCAAGCATGGAGGCGGGAGCTGTGACTCCAGCTGGGGACTCAGGAGTAGCAATCTGGGCTCTGGGTTCCTACCACTTTGCATTCTGGGACAAGTCCTGGCTTCCCTCCGATGCCTTCTGATGAACGATGGAGAAAGAGCCAGCTGGCTCTGTGGACCCAGCTCTCAGTGCTGGCCATGTTTATTAACTAAAGGTTCTGTTCCAGAGAAGCTTTCGGGAAGATCAAATTTCATCTAGCTATAGCAGTAAATCAAAATAGATCTGTTTCCTGTGTGATTAGGATCTCCACTTAGGCTTTTAAATGGGCCCTCCTCCCTCCAGCATGCCATGGGCTCTTCTTTGCAAAAATGCCCTTGCTAGATTCTGCAAAGCTGAGTCTCCGGAGCATAAAGAGCCAGACTAGACAGAGGAAGGCCTGTCCCCTGGGGCTGTTTCTAGTGATCCTCAAGTGAGGACCAGAGCCAGGAGGTTTCCCTTCCTCCTTCACTGTCCAGAACTCTTGCGGAGGGGCAATGACAGCTTGGGAGAGCCATAGTTCATTCTGTCTTATAAAAACGGCTTGACAGGAGAAAGAACCCAGTGGCTGGTACTTATCCTTTGCTCTAATTAATTTCAGGGACAGGCTGTCTTTAGGTTTACAAATGTGCTGGCATCAGAAAGAACTAGTGCTAAGTTATGCCTGTGATGCCCCCCAATTTTTTTTAATGAATCATGCATTCCCAAAGTCAATGGGTATAAGCCTACAAGCATTTACTGAGCACCTATTGTGTGTGAGATACCAAGGAGGCCCCGTCAATCACTCCTATGACTGCTGAAAGGCTCTGTTGAGAGACAGTGCATGTTCTGTATCTTTCCCTCCAAGTACATCCCTCAGCTCTAGTGCTGGACATGTGGCAATGTTGACCCAACATTATGTGACAGATGGTGGTAGACAGAGGGCCTGGTCTGTGGTTGGGGTCTACTGGCAGGCGGTAGACCTTGGAGAAAGACAGCAGAGCATCTACACTGGTCATGGCCAGCTGATGCAGAGTGAAGGTCACTGACGATCAGCCTCCCAGGGCAACAGGGTCCTACAAACCCTGGAGAACCGCCATGGGGTGCCTCAGGATGTTCAGAGAGACCAAAGGAAGAAAGGTGTTCCTGAGTCTGTGGAAAACAGCCAGCAGCTCTGGATGGGGGATGTAGTTCTGCCTCGAGCAAAACCAATAGGAAGAAGAAAAAACACCCTCAATTTTTCCAAACTCTACACAGGGAACAATTTTTCACTTTTCTGAACACTCAGCCACAAGGTTTTCCGTTTAACGGGCACTCCCTAGATGCATTTTAAAAAATATATGTGATTTGCAAAACAGCTCAATCGCTCACAATTTCTCTATTGAGTAAAGTATTTTCAAACAAGTAATCAAATTCAAAGAACCAACTGCTTTCTCTCCTAGAGTATCTAGCATAACACCTCTTAGCTTAACTTGCCAACCCAAGTACAGCAATTTCGGCTGCCACATTGAACAAGAAAAATGTGCTGGTGTCGAACCTGGGTTACATATCGTCCTTGCCTTTTAAGGAACGAGTTGCTGGCTTCGACTTGTAAGCTCTTCCGTGGGAGCCATGGGTCTTCCTGGTTCTCTGAGTGGATGGGATGGAACAGGTGTAAAACAGCTATCATGGCCCCTTGCCTTAGCGCGCGCTCTCTCTCTCTCTCTCTCTCTCTCTCTCTCTCTCTCTCTCTCGCTCTCTCTCCCCTTCTCTGTAGGAAGAACTGCAGAGACCTTCTCCTTCCAACATGTCTTTTGCCTGCCCCTTCCACCTTCCTGGCTGGTCCACAACAATTTTGCATTATCATCTCTGTTGACCTCCCTAGACCCCAAAGACATCATTTTTTAAAACCTTTGATGACCAATCAATTACATTTGCATCAAAGGGCATTCTACCAAAAAAAGAAAAGAGAAAAAAAAAAAAAGGAGCCTCATGAATTTTTATTCCAGTCTCTTCCTACCTGGAATTCACAATCACTGGGGCTGGCTGGAGATTTACTCCTTCATGACCAGTGAAGAATACGGGAAGGTATCCACTCAAACCACTACCCTACTTGGGGAGTCTATTGTGTTCCAGATCTTGACCCAGATAGCAGAGACCCAAGGAGGGACCTAGTATTCTCTGTGTGCATTGGACCTCAGGCAAGGGAGAGCACAGCAACCCCGAAGAAGGGTTCAGCGTTTAGGGCTGACTTCCTTCACAGAGCTATGGCAGGTTAGAGGTGACATCCCAGGGGTGAGGCAGGATGATGGCGAGTGTCTTCAGGCAGAGAAACCTGGTGAATGCAAATTCCAGGCACATGTGACAGCTGGATGTTTCCTGGAACACAGGAGATCAGTTTACCAAGGGTGTCCTAACCACACTGGGGGGTTGGATTCATCCAGTCAAGGCCAATGCTGCCATGGAAGGGTCATTAAGAGGGTGGCAGAGGCTGGCTTGAGAGGAGCTGGAATCCACATGGATAGCAAATGAGACAGACATGGGCAGGTGGGGACAGGGGTCTGTTTAGGGACTGTAGGCACAAGAGGGAACCTGGAGATATTCCAGAAGAAATCCACGACATGCAGCACCCCAGACACGACTGAAGAAAGATGGATCTCCAAGAGCTCCTGGAAGTGCAGCAGGACCTGGATGGTCATAAGGGTTTGTGGAAGGAAGGACTTGGTGAAGGTCATGCTGAGGGCATGGTCAGAGGCAGCTAAGGTGCACTGAGTCTGACTGTGTGTAGTTAGAACATCCCTAAGCAGTAGAAACTGGGGCCCAGAACTCCACACACATGATGAACAGAAAACAAAGAAGATGGTGACTAGGAAGCAGAGAAGAGAGAGATTAAGAACCCAGAGAGAGAAGGGGGAGGGGGGAGAGAAGTAATGATTTGCCTCTGTTGTTCAGAGCGGTGGGACCTGAGGAAGTCTGCACTGGGCCGAAAGTGTGAGAGATCTCAAGGCTCGGGGTTCATTCCTATCTCTGGCATGGGAAAACACATGGCCCAGCTCAAGGGCTGGAGAGCACGAAGAAGGCTTGGGAGGGCATAAACAGGATATAGGAAGGGTCCTGGTGTCAGATCTGGGGTAAAGAGAAGGGGCCATCGTTCCTCAGTGTGACTTCTAGCTCTTCTGGACAGAAGAGCAGTGTTGAGATTGAGGAGAATGTGAATCCAGGGCCTGGGAACAGGAGGAAGGTGGGACCTCGGTCCCAGTAAAAGCTTTCCCAGCAGAATCTGGACACACACCCACTCTTTTGGGGTCTGGCATCCTGCAAGGGCTAGAAGCCCATAGTGGGCGTGGCTCAGAGCTGGATCAAGCATCTGCAGATGACCGTACCCAGCTAGCAGAATACAGAGGTGGGGTTAAAGCATGCAGGTCCACATGCTGCCAAGTGTGGTCTCCCTGTGTGTCAGATGGACAAATTCTAACTGCCTGCCTGCCTCCTGGAGAAAGGAAGGTGCACAAATGAGCCAGTCCATGAGCAATTGCTGAGCACCATGCTGGGCAGAAGATGACCTCTAGAGAAACACCTTCATTGCCACCTGGCATGGAATGACCCTCCTATGGGCACATCTCTTTGTCACACCATGGGCTCCGTCAATCAGAGCTGTCCTCTTTGTTTCTGTCCCTCAGTGACTAAGACAAGGCCTGGCAGTGCGGAGAGCACCCAGCCTGGCGTCTGAATAGACACATGGATGATTTCTTGCCAAGTGTCCCTCCCACTCGTTCTATTCCCATTAGGTGTTCATGTGAAGCCTATTTCATTTGTCCCTCCTAAGTGACTTTTTAGAGGGTCACACAAAGTCACAACTCCTATGACTAAAACTGTGGAGAAAAGGGAACTGGTCAACGTTCACCAGGACCGCCTCCAACTTCTCTAAAAGCCAGGCTCCACACTTGAAGAAAATTACTTCTGCACCTACCAGGGGTCACTTTTATTCAACTCCAAATATAATTTCATGGCATTAGCAAAAATGATCCCTTTTACAGCTCTATAAATGTCCTTGGCCCACAAAACACAATCTTGACCTTCAACGAGACTAAGATTTCATGGGGCGTCTTTTATACCCATGATCCTTCCCTGGCAGGAAGCCACATTGGGGCTCAGGGTAACATGTTCCACCATTATGCCTTCACCACTCCCTGGGGCCTACACAGAAGCTGTGGGTTTCTGCGTTGTTCCTCCTCATTTCCTGTCTTCAGACAAGGGGGACATATAGATGCTGCATCTGCCTTTCCCCACGGCAACATCTGACTGTGGGGCATGTTGCTCTCAGATTGTTCTCAGTGTGGCCTTTGTCTCCTGCAGAAGAACATCAGGTCTTTATTACCTTAAGAGTGGGACAGGCTAGGTGGTTATGGTGTATGCCTTTAATCCCAGCACTTGGGAGATCAAGGTGGGTGGATCTCTCTCTCTGCAGGTTTGAAGCCAACCTAGTCTATGATGTGAGTTCCAGGACAGCCAAGGCTGTCAAAGAAACTCTGTACTGAAAGACAAAAAACAAGAGGAAGAAAGTCACCTAGCAAGGTCATACACAAGGTGCTATTCACTCCCAAGTCTCTGTAATTTGTGTCTCAAGACACAAGCTAGCATGAGAAGAGACTCTCCCACTGTCATTCCAAGGACTTAATTGGGAATTCTGGACACAAGAAGCCAAGCCAAGCATGGGGATTCTGTGAAGGCTCAAGTCTTAGTTTATAAGCAACTGTTTGTGTCATGGTGGGAGGCTAGAGAAGCACCCGAGGTTATCAGCAGGCTCTGCCAGGAGTTAATACACAGCATGGATTGTCCATCAGCTCATGAAGTGGCTGTCTACATTGTCAGGATGGAATAATTAAATTGATGTCATCAGGGAAAGCCAGCTCTCCCATTGCAGGACTCACCTTATGGGCAGTCAGCCATCACAGGTATCTGTCTACTCTAAAGGCCACCTCAGTGCTGTCATACCGTGTTCAACACACTCAGGGCCTCAGTGCCATTGTCCAGCACCACCTGTCCCAATATTCAGAGGAACTGGACCCTGGTAAGGCACCGCCAGGCTGTGCTGGCTGTGGGGAGAAGGCATGAACCATCAAGAAGCGATTAACCAGCTTTCTGCCATCTGCAACAGAGGCAAGTCAGTCTGGCCATCTATGGAAGGCTCGTGAAGAAAACCAACAGTGTGTGGGTGTCTCTGTTGTGGTTAATTTGTTGGTGACAGTCCCCAGATAAAAAGAGTGATGTTTGCCAAACAAGTATTGGGTTTCCTGCCTGACCTGGGAGCTGTGGGTGAAGTAGATGAGATCCTGGACAGAAATGGGTAAGAGATGCTCCCCTTTGTCTCTGAGCACCCAGCCTCACTCTTATTACCCACTCTGCAGATAAAGAAACAGACTCGAGGACTGACTTGCCTGAGACCTCCCAGTTGATGAATGTGGGGGTGAGCTCCTCAAGATCACAGGTGGGGAAGAACTGCCCAGAGGAGGCAGGAGCTCATTCTTCATAAGAAAAGGCTGAGTGTCTGATGGTAACACTGCTCTTCACAGGGTGGCCCCAGATGGAGGCAGCAGAGGCAGGGGTTGGGGTGGAGTAGGGGTAGAGCACCTCACAAACCACTTAACTACCATCTTTAGTGGTGGTCTGTCCCCAGGGGAAACAAGCAAAGTATGGTCCATGGACCTCACATAAAAGGGGCAGCCACAGAGTCATTACTGTCAACTTGGGATGGAGAGACACCTGTCTTTTCTAAACCTAAGGGATCATCAGATCAACGGCCAGAAAGCTCTCTGATGAGTGCTTTTTCAAAGTGAGAAGAATTCTGAAAACAGACTGGAATCCTTCCTAGCCCTAGACTCTTTCTCTTACAAAGAAAGACCAAAGGGAAATCTGGCCTTGGTGGCGCACACCTTTAATCCAAGTGCTTGGGAGGAAGAGGCAGGCAGATCTCTGAGTTTGAGGCCAGCCTGGTCTACAGAGTGTGTTCTGAGACAGCCAGGACTAAACATAGAAACCCTGTCTCAACAAAACAAAACAAAACAGAGCACAGAGAAGCAGGCCTGGAGCCACAGGGCCCTCCAAAGGCCCTTTTCCTACAAGAGGCTGGTTGCACAGCCTGAGTATAGCTTACCTACTGCCCATCAAGCATTTTCTTAGATTTTGATTCTAGTCTTAGTTTTTTGTGTGCGGTCCATGGACCATACTATGCTTGTCGTCCCTGGGAGAGCTTCTCAGAGTGCCTGTTCCACTTCAGGAGCCTCTCTCCCTCCTTCCCTCCCTCCTAAGATTTTTCTGTGTCAGATACCATAGGGCTGCTGTGTAAACTGGACTCCTCCGGATTCTTTGCCTTGGCCCCAGCTTCAGCCTCCAGAGCGACCAGCCTCTCTCCTCATGAATCACACCAAAGAAAAATAACAGAGACATCCATTAGAAACCCTGTCTGTTTTCCATTTACATTTTTGTAAATGTTTCTTACATCCCAATAGGGGTGTCTATGTGTCCGAGGTGGGTATGTTGATGGGAATTTTGGTCCACCCTAAACATATTTAACTCTGTGGGCATTTTTGGAGGGGCCCAGGGTACACTGCAGGCTTTAATGTCCATCACCTGATCCTCATTCCAGACGTTAGGAAAGGTCTGCCCACAGAGGAAAGCCTTTTCAGTTTGTGTTGGCTCATGTTTACTCCCTGTCGGGGTCTCAGCTTAACTGAAATGCATGCCTGACTCAGGAAAGATTGGCCCCCTCAACAGACCACATATTTATCTATCTGTCTCTGGTTGGTCAGTACATTCCAAAGTCAAAGCCTTTATGGAAAACAGACTTGGAAAAAATGCATATGCCTCCCAATATCTCAGACTAACAAATCACCCCTTCAGCAAGCACCTCACTGTCCACCCCGTGAGGACCACCCTCCATTATACCCTCCCTCCAAACCCTGGGATGAAAGGTTCTCTATGCTTCCTACATGTACCCCTGACCTCATCACCCCCCAACAGCCCACTTGTTGTTAAAGGACCTAGTCAAAAGCCAGAGTTGCTTGACGCCAATGGTCCTTATTTGACCATCTGTTGATCAAAGTGACCACACAGGCTCCACTCCGACATTGCCAACACCTCCACAGCGGTACCCCTGTTTCCCCCTCTGCTCTCACGATCCCTCTCCACCCCTCCTTCATCCTGCCTTCATCCCAGGAGCAGACACGGGTGCTGTTTGTCCAAGTATCATGTGAGAGCCATAAATCCTGGCCTGTTCTTTGGCAGTTTCAGACATCGCAGGCCCAAGACCTCCTTAGCTTTCTTAAAGGTCACAAAATTTAATTAGAACCATTGCTAACTGTATATTCTCGTTGTCGGTAAGCCTTAAATAATAAAAATCAGACCGAATGAGACTAATCAAGGGAGATGGAAAATCGATGTCATATTTGTTCCAAGTAATTTCCTTTTAGAAGAGAAAAGCTCTTAGGGATGGTTTGCGGATGTAAAAGATGTTGAAAGTTGCATCTAGACACTGAACATCAAAGTCAACCCCAAACGGGATTTTGCTGGATGCTCTCGCTCCTCATTCCGGGAAAAGTCAGTGCTGCCTGGGATAAAGGACTGAAACAGGAAGACAACCCTCTTCATGTCTGCCTTAAGTATTTCTGGCTCTGCCAAAAATAAAAATAATACATATTTTAAAATATATATTAAAAATAATATATATATTTTAATGTGGATCCCTTAAGACAGGAGAAAAGAGAACCAATCCAAGACATACCTTCTCTTCTCTCCACGTTTCTCTGAATAGTTACTGTCAACTGTGAAGCAGTACAGGGGGTGAGAGATCCCTAAATAAAGAATGTAACAAAAGACAAACACATACAGGAAAGGAAGAAGACTAACTGGTTCCTTCAGATTCCTTTGCCCTGAAATAGTCAGAAGACGGGTCGGTGTCTCCACATAAACATAGGCTCCAGGTTCTAACAATCACTGTATCTACCCAGTACTCAGATAGAGGCAACTTGCTTCTTAGGAATGAGTGACTACCTCAGGGTCACCAAGCACCCTTAAGTGACATGACTTCTAAGGAACGGTTATTAACTGTTAGTCATTAGTTAGACCCCAGGAAATTCAAAGAAAAGCTGGCTAGAATTCTGCCCTTGGCTTCTCATCCTGCAAAGCCTAGCCAGTGTTCAGAGACAGGTGAACATTTATGCCCAAGTTGACACTGGACGAATCTTCTTGAACACTCATAAAAGAATCATATAGTGTTTTTAAGTAAGTTTGATTGTGTTGGGCTGCAAGTGTCGCTATCCTCTGCTGCTTGTGTGAGTTGGACACACCTACAAGACAAGGGACATCCTGTTACCAGTGCTGTTCCTTGTATGTTAGCACCAGAGTCCTAATCAAACGAACAAGCATGGAAAGTTGTTTGGGGTCTGGTTGATTGCCTTTTGTTTCTGCCTCTCTTTCCCCTTGTGTCTCTTTTTCCTCACTGTTGGTCTCTGTTGGTCTCAAAGAGGCTGTAACGGCCTCCTCCCGAGTCACTTGAAAACACACAATCTCTTTCCTGAGTTGTGGGGCAAGCTGGCCTGAAAGGCATGTTGGAAGTCTTAGTCTCCTGGTGTGCAGATCACTCCATGACTGAAGCCTCCTCCCAGCTCATCTGGCAGCAGAAGCAATCACTGTCATGACAGGGTTACCATCTCTCTAACTAGATTGAAATGATGGATTAGCGTTGAGATTTCATGCTGGACTCCTCTGCTTCTTTTTCCTGTTGCGATCAATGCACCTCCTTAACCACAGGATCTTCAAGTCCAGAACGCACGCACTACTGATAACAGTGGTGTAGGCAGCCCCCGGCAGACAGTGGGAACCTGCCACCCCACTGTCACAAAGGGCATGATCTAAGCTTTTTGCTTCTGATTTTTGCTTTTGCTGTCAGGGTGTGTAGAGTCAAACCCCAGGTTTCACACATGCTGGGCAAGCACTCCACCATTGAGCTACATCCCAAGCCCAAAGTGTTTTTTATTTCTTTTTGGGGGGGAAGAAAGTGTGTGTGTGTGTGTGTGTGTGTGTGTGTGTGTGTGTGTGATAGAGAGAGGGGGGAATGGGGAGCATCTCTCACTCAGCCTAAAGCCCACTCTCTTGACTAGTTGGCTGCCCAGTTTTACCTAACTAAATCTGCCTTCTCAGTGCCAGGACTATGGGCATGAGCAGCCATGCAAAGCTTTGACATGGGTGCTGGGTTTTGAACTCAGGTCAATCCATCTTTCCAACTTGTTTTTTATTTCTAACAGTCAGTCCTAGATGGGCTTACCCAGTAAGTGTTGGCCAACTTATTCCTGTTCTCTTGCCATAATTCTTATGGGGCCAATGGCAGATGTCCCCTGGAGAATGGACCCCAAGTAGCCCCAGAACTGGACTTCTGGGAGGGGAGTGAGATCTACTCTTGGCAACTAAGGCCACTGTGCCACTGCCCACTTACTTGAACTTACTGGAAGGCTGGATATGTCACCAAAGCCTACCCTCATCTCTCTTTCATTTTCTGTCTGATCATGTGGACAGAGCTGGAACCCAAGATCTGGCATTCATCTCCTAGGAAAAAGCTATGGCTGTCAGGAAAAGAAGCTGTCCTGAAATAAATTCATCCACTCAAGACATCAGAACCAGCCCACTGGGCAGTTATTAACTCCCCTCTGCCCTACAAATAATTCCTCTGGGCAAAGTAATTAACTCACATAAAATCTAAAAAGGAAATTTATCAACGATTTAAAATAATACGCTGTTTTCACATGAGGCCAACTCAGCCAGGCGCTTAAGCTGACAAGCATTTCCGTCCCAGGGGATTCTCCAGAGACTTTGCTCTGGGAGACTGGCCCTAATGGTTCATGAACTTGAGCGTACTAAAATGGAATCTCTTCCTTTAAAAGCACTATAGCTCAGTCTTGCCTCTAATTCAGACAGTGTGTCAGCCAATGAGGAAGCTGAAGGAAGCCATATGTCACCCCTGCATACCGACGTCCAGATGAGACACCATCTCTGCAGCAAGGGGCCAAGAGATGCTGCTGTTTTCTCCCTTCGCTCGACTGGAAAGAGCAAATCCAGTACAATTTGAAAATAACAACTTTAGAAAGACAATGCATTTACTGCAGATCTGATAAAAAAAAATGGAGCTTCGTGCCTCTCACCACTTGGCCCTTTGGGGAAGTCATGTTTTCTGAGAACTCTCATGATGGCTGGACAGAAACGCCATTTAAAATGAATAACTGCTGAAGCCATGTCTGGAGAAGCAGGGCCTGATCAAACATAACAATTCTTGACTGAGGGGCTTTCATTTTGTGAATGAAGGAGGGGGACTTTGTGCAGCCTCCCTTGGGATCCAGAATTTCAACTCAAAGCACTATTCCCAATTTAAACCTTCTGAATGCATCAGATAAAAAGGCCCCTCCATTATCCCCTCAGTCCTGAGGGGAAGAAATTCATTTTCTGTTAGCTCCTGAGGTGGTGAAGGGATCAGTTTAATGTCCCCATTTTAAAACCAGAAGAACAGGTCACCTCCATGGCCCAGATAACAGCACCTCCTTCCATAAGAAGGCCCTTCTTGTAGCCTTCCTCTGGGCTAGCAAAGTTCACTGCCAGCCAAATCGCAGGCCTCCTGCAGGCTCTCTGCAGAGCAGCAATTTCCCTGTGCTTTGCTTCCCTCTGTCCTGGCAATTAGCGACAAATAGAGAAAGCCATTTCCTCCTCCAGAAGCCAGAATGCCTTGGCCATTTTGTTGGTCTAAGGACCTGCCTTGTTCCCTGAAATCATTCAGCTTTACTCCCAAGGGACCCTATACCCAACAGCTAACTACCCTGTGGTCCACTGTGGTGGACAGGACCCTATTCCAGAGGTGCAGGGGTCACTGATAAGCGTGGAGGGGTAGAACAGCCCTTTTCTGATCAAGAAGACATGATGTGTGTTGCCAGTGGGGTCTAGATGACGGCAGTGTATGAGGGGTGGGCTGGCAAGCTCTTGGTACGCATTGAACAACTGAGGGATTGGGCTGTTGGTAACAGCCCAGTGTTACTCTTGGTCACCGCACACTATAACTTTTTTTTTTTTTGCAAATTTCTTCTCCTACATGACTATGGGTTCACTCCATTTTAAGTTTTCACCCTAACCCATAAGATCTTTGGGATTCTACCCTGAATGAGTAAAGTATTCCCCACTAAAGCGCATTAATACAATGTAAGGATTAAGTGGACATTGACATCACCTGCATTAGAGAGCTGGTTCCATATCAGCTGGCTTGAAGACCGCTGGAGATGGACTCCTCCGCTGTTGGCCGCAGTGTGTAAAACCTAGCACTGAAAGTGAAGTCTTTCATTTTCAGTCAACCGAACGGGACCTGAATTGTGTCTCTGACCCTGGATGGCAGCATGCCATCCATACTACCCAGGAGGTCATGAACAGTAGGTTAGCTGTAAGAGACCCGATAAGATGGCTCAACGAGTTAAAAACGAACACATAAACAAACCATGTGCCCTGAAACCTGAGGACCCATGCTCAACATGTTAGAAACTCCCTGAAGGCAAGAGGAGAGTGGATGTCACCAAGTTGTCCTATGGTCTCCACATGAATGTCAATGCATGCCATCTTCCCATCTCTCTCTTTTTCTCTCTCTCTCTTTCTCTCTCTCTCTCTCTCTCTCTCTCTCTCTCTCTCTCTCTCACGCACACATGTATGCACAAGTTAAATAAGCCCTTTTAAAAACTTTTATTTTATTTACTTGGTTTTTCGAGACAGGGTCTCTCTGTGTAGCCATGAAAACTCTGTAGACCAGGCTGGCTTTGAACTCAGAGATTAAAGCATGTACTACCACTGCTCAGCTAAAGTTTTAATTTTTTTTTTTTTTTTTTGGTTGTTTGAGATAGGGTTTCTCTGTGTAGCCCTGGTTGTCCTGGAAGTCCCTGTGTAGACCAGGTGGCCTTGAATTGAGAGATCTGCCTGCCTCTGCCTTCTGAGTGTTGGGATTAGAGGCGTGTGCCACCACTGCCCTGCTAAAGTTTTAATTTTTAAACTTTAAAAGATTACTATTTAACTGAAGTTTTCTGATAAAGAACACAGACATCCTTGTCCCCTCCCTTAAGAGTCAAAATCCAAATGGGTATATCCATCAATCATCTGGATAGGAAAAATGTTCCTCAAGCTGTCTTGTAGAGACTTGAGAAGTAGCAGCAAGCCTCCCTGCTGTAGGTAGACACAGCCACTTGTTTGCTCTCACTCTTTGAGAGTACCTAACTTTACCCTACACACCTCTACGTATTTCTTCTGAATTCATTCCCTGGAGATAGTGTATCTGGGAAACGGGGAGTCCAGATAAGATCCTGAGCATGTGTAGTCCCTAACAGCTTTCTGGGAAGCCCCTGGGGTGGGAGTCATGTACTGTGACACGCTGATTGACAGAGGATGGTCCTGCCTGCCAGAACAGGGCATCAGGTGTCTCTTCTCAGGTAAGAACAGCTTGACCAGAGGCTTGGACCTCAGAAAGCATGTGAGGTGGGGGTGGGTACAACACCAGAGCTTTGAAAGCATCATCTGTTCTCCCTCAGAGCTCCATCAAGTGATGGTTCATCCCAGGAGAGATTCATGTTCTCATCACACTCAAGAGCTGCGCCTTTGTTCTCAGAGCCAAAAGAATCAGCCTGCAATTTCTGCCACCTCCAGCCACTGATTGACCCACATTTCCGGCTTGCTAGCACACTACACTTCAAACATAGCATTTTCCCAGACTTGTGACAGGCTCTTCCTCTTGATAAAATTCAAAAATAAGAAAAAGAAAGAAAAGGGGCTATCAGAGAGACAGTGATTAGAGTGTGCTAAGTACTTGGAAAATAAGATGATAGATAGACAGCCAGATAGATAGACAGCCAGCCAGATAGATAGATAGCCAGATAGATAGATAGATAGATAGATAGATAGACAGCCAGATAGATAGATAAATAGTAGATAGATAGATAGATAGATAGATAGACAGCCAGACAGATAGACAGCCAGATAGATAGATAGATAGACAGACAGACAGACAGACAGACAGGTAGATAGGTAGATAGATACATAGATAGATAGATAGATAGATAGATAGATAGATAGATAGACAGATAGATGATTGATAGATGATATATAGATAGATAATAGATAGATGACAGATAGTAGATAATATAAAGATAGATAGATGATTGATAGATGATAGATGGATAGACAAACAGACAGATAGCTACATCCTGATAGGATAAAGAAGTAGGCTGAGACAGCCCAGATGGTAGTGTTTCCCACACAAGCGTGAGGCCTGAGTTCAACCTCCTAGTCTATGGTTTTGGTTTTGGTTTTGGTTTGTTTTTTTTTTTTTTGAAAAAGCTGTGTGTGGTGGTGTGTGTTCATGATCTCAATGCTCAGGAGATGAAGAGAGAGGCAGAGTCCTTGAGTCCTTGAGTTCCCTAGGGCAATGGCAGCTGGCCCTGCCTACTTGGCAAGTTTTAAGTGAATGAAAGAACCTGCTTCAAAAAGAGGGTGAGGGCCTCTGAGTAAGTCCTCTGCCTCCTATCCAATGCAGCCTTCTCCACATGCCAAGAAGCAGCCAGCTAATTACCTCATGGTGACCAGTTGGGATTCTGGTTCATCTTTGTCACAGGGCTCCAGCAACGTTCTGTCCTGTGTGGACAAATCACCCATCCGTCAGTTGTCTTAACCCTGCCAACCTTTCTGTGAATTCTATTAGGGAAAAGTACACATCCTTAACAAGACGAGCTTGGCTTCCTGCTCAAAGGAGTCTTTTTCTCTCCCAAGCCTCAATCCAGAGCCTCAGAACTAGGTGGACTCTCCTGATGGGGAAAAGAACACTTAGTAGGGCCACAGTAAATGTGGCTGCAGATCTGAACCATCAGCCTGAAGATTAGGTAGGCTGGCAGCTGCTGAGTTTGAGGGGACACAATTGAATCAGTAGCGTTTCTGAATTCTGGACTATTGGTCCGGCCTATTGAAATGGATGGCATAATTCTCTTGAAATTGAATTTGTCCCTTCCCATTGGCACAGTGCTGACACGCCCTGTGAGGTCCAACTCCAGGAACTCACTGCTATTGATTAAAGAGAACAGCCCAAGGCTGCTCCATGATCAGCTTAGTATCAGCTAAAGAATTTGTCATTGGTAGGTACTGTCAGGCAAGTTGGACAGGCAGACATTTAAACAAGGGTGAGGGCCCGAGGCTGGAATGGGGGTGGGACTGTGCAGAAAGGTCCCCGAGTCTCTGGTCTGCGGAAAGGCCTGGTGTGACTGATTGTAAGGGAGACTCAGTCAATGTCACTTTTGACTCTGACTGTGTTTGGCTCTTCTCTGCCAGGGGGTTGATTGATGCCATTCCCCTTTCTGTATTTTAAGAAGTACATACACCCTTCTGTATGTACTTCTGTTTTTTAAGTCTGGCATGAACCTAAAGTTCCCAGAGAAAAGCACCACAGCAGTGGTGAACGTCCTATAGAGCTGATCGACTGGTTAGAACCTCTGGTGATTGTGGGGGGCAAAAAGACATGGATTGGAGATCTATCTCAAGCTACCCTAGCCTCCCATTGCCTACTGTGTGGCTGCTAGATGAATCCTTTGGAGATGTACAAACAGACCTTAGCTTCTACCAACTCAAAAGCTGAGACTGTCATGGGAGATCATCTGAGGTATCTCCAGTTTCCTGTAACCTGCCTAGCTGGTACTTGCTCTAATCAATTTGAATTGTACTTGGATTTATGAGTTTCTTTGTTCTGCTACTATTTTAAAAAACATTATGAACTTGTTACCATGTTGGAACACAGTATTTGGAGCGAAACAGAATGTGTGTCCAGGGCTATGACCATTTGTTTTAGTTCCAGAACAAATCATCTCTTATTCCCTTTGAAGTGAGAGCTATGGTTTTTATGTTGACACTGCCTACAATGAGTTGAAGCCCTGCACAATCAGAAGCCTGCAGAGACAGGACTGCACACCAAACTCAAAAGGGAACAGTGTCAGGTAGAGACTCATCAAGGAGACACAGGAGGTGGCCCTGCTTTGTGTCTAGCTCCATGCAGAAGATCCACTTTGAACCTAAGCTCTTTGTCTATGGAAGACAGGGGCTGTGATCATGTAGACCAGGGATTCTGTCATCCTTTGACTAAAGGGTGCTGTGCATCAGCCTCAGCCCTTGATGCCTCCTGGTAACTGAATACCAATAAAGTCTTGATGGCTTACAGGTCGGTAACACTGGAGAGGTGGGAGAACCGTATCAGTAGATCAACAGAAAGGTTGGAGCCTCCAAAGGGCTCCATGGGTCTCATCTGTGGGGATGGCTTCTGGGAAGACAGGAGAAGAGGCAGGGTCTCACACTGTGCCTGGTATGTACCACCTTTGCAGAAGGGACAATCAACCCTGGACAAAGCACTGTGTTTCCTGTTTGCTCTTTGCTCCTCATGGTTCCGTTTCCTATCTAAATGCTGTGTCCTCCTGGGAGACAAGCAGGTGAGCCATATGTTAAGGACTCCATCCCTAGAACCTCTGTCTACTCTTGTAGCTTCTTCCCATGGTGACTCCTTCCTTAGTGCAGCTTGACCTTCCCTTCGATAAATACCAGAGGCTTACTGCAGGCAGGGACAGGTAATCCACAGGCTCAAGGCCCTTCAATCTCAAGACCTCGGTGTGATGTGTAGATACTTTCTCACGGCCGCCACGGTGCTGAGCAGGGAGCTGGGGCTTATCTGGGAGTGATGAGAGGTACATCTGCACAGTTTTTTTGTTTTTGTTTTTGTTTTTGTTTTTGTTTTTGTCAGAGAGAGAGGGAGAGAGAGAGAGAGACAAGAGAAAAAAGAAACAATTCCCCTTTCCTTCACTCATAAAGGAGAACTGGCCCCAACTCCAGTCAAACTGAACCCAGGGCATCTCCCTTTCCAGTCTCAGGATCCTGACCATTAGGATCAGTGACCAGAGCTTGCAGACTCAGAGAAATACCCTTGGCAAAGACCAAAAAATCCTACAGCCCAGGGGTCACTGCCTAGAGGGCCAGTTGCCCTTGACTGACACCCATCCTCAGGCAGAGCTGGGCAGCAGTGTTTGGTCTTCTTTCCTGCTCAGTTCTTGGATTCTGGGGAGGGAGGATGGGTGTCTCTCAAGCTGTCCAGGCTGTTCTCAATGGCCCTTCAGAGAAGAGTCTGGCAAGACAATCAAATGCAGCAGAACGTTGATTGGATTGCGATTCAAAAAATAATAACACTAATATCTGCAATCAGCTATTCTGGAACAACTAGGAACATTAGGGTATGTAGCTGGCCTGCAGCGATCCTAGGGAACTGGAGTTAATTTCCTTTTTTCTCTTCCCTTTTCAATAGTGTGTGTGTGCCTGCACACGTGTGGATACTTGTAAGCTACAGCGCATGTGCAGAGATCAGAGGACAACTTTGTTTACCTGTCCTTGCCTTCTACTTTGTTTGAGGTGGAGTGTCTCATTCACAGGTACACACATCAAGCAAGTTGGCACTCCAACTTCCCAGGATCCTCTTGTCTCCACCTTATATCTCATCACAACAGTGCTGGAATTACAGATATGCTTTACCATGTTCAACTTTGCATGGTTTCTGAGGGCCCAAATTCAGGTTCTCTAGGGTTTTTTACTCACGGATCCACCTACTCTACCCTGGAGTTGGTTTTAGAGGTATCTGATATCGTTCTGATAAAGGGAGAGAATGTCCAGAGACCGTGCCTTAGAGGGTTCAATTCTTACCTCACACAGGCACAGATGGGTGCAATTTAACTCCTCTGTGTTTGAGCTTCTTGTTAATACAGTTGTGAGTTATGCATCAGCTATACCAGAGTCACTACCTGTGCTAGCAGAAGTCTTGAGGATGCATAAGTGGCTGACACCTCTAGAAACTACCAGGAGAATGGACAAGCCATCAGTGGGAGGCAAGAAGCACTTGCACTCACCTATAGCAGAGAAGCTGGGAGGTCTGCAATCTCTTCGTTGGCAATGCATCCCAGCTTAGCCTGACCACCATCAGTGTTCATTCACCTCTTGATTGTTCTCTAGCATGCTAGTCACCTATAAGAGTGGCAACTGGCTGTTCAACCAGAGAAGAAAACAGACTCTTGTCTGCAGTCATATGAGAAGTTTCACCAAGAAGCTGCAGAAAGGTGTGTTGATAAGGACCGAGTCTGGGACCAGGTAGCTGCCTATACATAACGCTACATGGCCCAGAGCTCAGAGCTTCCTTCTTGTTCCACCCAGGGTACTAACTACAAAGTCACCATGTCTTCCTGGAAGCCTTCTTGCCTCTCTCGAGCTTTGTCACTCATAAAGGAAGACCTATTGGCCATTAGGAGGATGAAGTCCTAAGATGTATTATGTTGAAGGACACTGCTATCTCTGCCCATAGAGATGCAGCAAGATGAATGGATGGTATGAATGTCACCATTACAGTAAAAGCTAGTTTACCTGACAGGCAATCACTCAGATGTCTCGGGCCAATGAGGGCTGCTACTCTGAATGATAGGCCAAGGGAGGTCTCAGAACCCTCATAGAATGATGATTTTTTTATTTTTTATTTTTGATGGAGAGAGTTTGATGGCTGATTAGTTTGGAAGGCCATTCAGTAGGTACTGCACACTGGGTAAGGGATTTATCACCAAGGCTCTAGAGATTGATCCACCCTCTTCTAGACTAGCTGAGCTGGATTTTTTGTCTTGTCTACTTTGAGGGGATCTTCCAGCCCTATCAACCCAAGCATTGGGACTGAGGATAACCAAATAATCTCTTGACTTCCTGTTTTTCCATCTCTGCACCTGCTAATCTCTGGACCGCTGTATAGGACTACCCTACAAACACACCAGCAAAGGGCATGCCACGCTGCAGTGACAGAATGGGAAGCAACTGGTAGCACTGGGAACTGTTTCATAAAGCATTGTTTTCTTTAAGACCTTTCTCTTCTTCACCGCTTGATTCCCTGTAAGTGCCAAGCTCTCTGACATCAAATGTTGCTTCAGAAAGTACAGGCCATGTCATGCGTGACCGGGAAGGATGGTTTTACATTTCACCACCTTTGGTAAACACACCTTTGAGAAGGAACTTTCAAGGTGCCTGTTGGTTTTGGCAGTCCCCAACTGTAGCATATTAAGAACTGTGTCAGGTGCCAAAATCAAAGAGCCAACTGGAAAGAGGAACTCTCTCATAGAGAAAAGAACCACCATTGCAGTGCCAGTAACCAAACTTGGATCAAGAATTTCATAGGTTTCAAGAGATGGTGGCTTGCCTGCAGCATAAAGTGTCTGGGGACCACTGAGTGCCCAGCTCTCAAGCTGTTGACTCAGATCCTTCGAGAAAAACCAGGCAAAGCACAGAACAGAAAGGATAATGAGAGACAGCGACACGGGCTACACCCACATGGGACCTGGATGATCAAAGAGGCAAATGCAAAGACATGGCTCAGCAGAGAGACCCAGGCACATCTCCCATGGGCCAACTTAGATAGAAGGAAAGACACATAAAGAGAAAGAGAGAGACAGAGAGAGAGAGAGAGAGAGAGAGAGAGAGAGAGAGAGAGAGAAACAGACACACAGAGGGAGACAGACAGACACACAGAGGGAGACAGAGACAGGCAAACAGAACAGAGAGAGAGAGAGAGAGAAACAGAGACAAACACACAGAGAGAGACAGAGACAAACAGAACACACACACATATACGCACACACACAGAGAGGGAGAGGGAGAGAGAGAGAGAGAACACAGGGGGGAGAGAGAAACAGAGACAGAGAGACAGATAGACACACAAAGAGAGACAGAGACAGACAACAGAACACACACACACAGAGACAGACAGACAGACAGAGAGGCCCAGAGGCTCCTGAAGATGCTGGAAGCTACATGGGGCACAGCCTGAAGTGTAGGAGAACATCTCTTTAATTCTAAACTGTTCACAACCCACTAACTACCATCATAGCTGATGTCAATTGTGACAAGGACAGAGACACAGCTCTCCACAGGTTCCTACAGCCTGAGGAGTCCCTTGAGTCTTTGTGACATCTTTACTCAAGTAAAACCACAGACTTCCGCACAGAAAACATTTCAGGATTGGGCAGTGTTAAGTAAAGGTAAGACTTTTAAAGGGTATTTTAATTTAGTTTTTGTTTGTTTGGGTTTTTGTTGTTTTTGTTGTTTTGAGAGACAGGCATAACTGTGTAGCCCTGGCTGTCTGGAACTCGAAGAAATCTGCCTGCCTCTGCCTTCCCGGTGCTGATAGTGAAGTCATGAGCTATCACTCCAGCCCTTAATAGAGGTTATAAGCAAAAGAATTGAGAGAAAGAAAGTCACTGGGGAGAGAGTAAAAGGCACCGAAAGCCTGGATGTGGGCCCCTGACAAAGTCACACTTCACGGTCCTTAAAGTGCTCATACATGGGACTTCAGTGGAGCTTGAAGCTACTCTCTTTCAAAGGGTGGCTGAGATAGATGGGTGATTCACGTGGGTGCCAGCCAAAATTGCCACTGATAAGGTCTAGATTGTGGGATGCAGGAAGGTAGGAGATCTGCTCTGTACACAGAGTTAACAATTTTATCTGAGATTCCCAGAAAATGTCTAGGGGGAATGAGGGAGGACCTACAGGAAGTCATAAGCATCTGGGCTGTAAGCCCAGGCCCTTGGGGTTTCAGCAAGGACATCTCTGCAAGCAGAGACAACATCACATTTGTGCTGACAATGAGCATAGCAGATGCTATTCATGATGGACTCTCGCCTTCTCAGCTGCTCAGAACTCTCAGCCGGAGTCCACCGTGGAGGCTCCTTCCCAGCTGCATCCTAGCCTGCATCTCTCTTTTATCCTCAGTCAGATATGAATGATTTCCATACCGCCCAAAGTTACCCTGACTGCTTTTGTGCAATCACAGTAATGACATTCAACATGATTATAGATTACTCCTTTTTATTGCCAAGTAATACTCTACAAGACAGATATATATATGCATATACATCATATACATCTAAATCATATATATACATCATATACATAATCTACATCATATACATCTACATCATATATATCATATGCATATATACACATCATATACATATATACATCATATACACATATATACATCATATACATATACATCATATACATATACATCATATATACACATCATATACATAT
>JADRCH010000816.1:260585-329894 GCA_019843965.1 Rhynchomys soricoides
ATATACATCATATACATATACATCATATATACACATCATATACATATACATTATACATCAAATATACACCATATATATCATATATACATCATATACATATATCATACACATACACATATACATCATATACATATACCTATATATATACATTTGCCTTGAAACGAATTGCCAAATGGCGTGTAGTTCCATCATTTGGCATTCCTACAGACAAGTGAGAATTCTTGTTACTTGGGTTGATGCCTGTTGCTTTGTATTTTAATTTTGTCTGCTTTCATAAGTATCATTGTATATTTCCTTGGGTCAATGAGATGACTCTATGAGTGCAGCCTAACAACCTCAGCTCCATACACCCCAGACCCCACAGTCGACAGAGACAGCCTGCACCTTCGACCTGTACCCCCCACCCTCCACACACCGTACATACACCCCACACATGACAGCAATAAATGAAATTAAAATAGATAAAATAGACATTTCAGTTTGCACTTCTCTAATGACTAATGATGTTAAATATTTTTTCAGTATATTCTTGTTGACCTATAATGTTTGTTATTTTTTTTTATTTAAATCTTTTGTTTAATTTTTAAAATTAAGCTGTTTTTATCAAGCTTTAGGAGATTTGGGGCTTTTTTCTTTTCTCTTAGACAGGGTCTCAGTCTGAAGCCATTGCTGGTTTCAAACTCATAATCTTCTTAACTCGGCTTTCTTAACGCTGGAAATGCAGGCTAAGACAGAGCATACTACTCTGGACACAAGTCCTTTATCAGACATGTGTTTTGAAAATATTTTCTCCTTACCTGTGACTTACCTTTCCCTGAGCTCAACAGTGGCTTTTTAGAGCCAGAAAAGGTTTGTAGTTTATTTATTTGTTTTTCTATAAAATTGAATTTATCAACTTTCCCTAAAAGAAAATCCTTTTTCTTTTCCAGCTTACGGTATCAGAGTTTTTCTTTTTCTATTTTTTTTTCTTTCCATTTTAAGACAGGCTTTCATGTATTCCAGAGTGGCTTTGAACTCACTATGTATCTGGAAATGTCCTTGAATCTGTTGTTCTCCTACTGAGACAGCTGGGATTATAGGTGTGTGCCATCGCTACCCAGTTCTCATGACACTACAGCTTGGAAACCAGGCTTCAGGCATGCTAAGCCAGTACTCTACCAACTGACTCACATCCCTAGAATAATTTTTCCTAGAAGACATTTACAGGTGGGCTCTTAATCCCATGTCTGTAATCCATGGCCTGCTACTCACCAGATATGGCACGAAGTTGGGACGCACGTTTTGTGTTTAGGAGTTTCTTCAGAGAGACCTGGGAATATTTACTTGTCCACAGAATTCCTTGGAAAGGCCTTGAAGATCTAGACTTGGTGGCCAGGAAGTCCCAGGGATCTCTCTGTCTCTGCTTCCCCAGCGCTTGGATCATAGGCACTCATGCCTGTGTTTGTTTGTTTGTTTGTTTGTTTGTTTTTTAACATGTGCTGGCCATCAGACTCAGGTCCTTAGCTTGTGTGGCAAGCACTGTCTTGAGCAAGCAATCTCCTCAGGCCAAACTCATTCACATCTAAATGATAATATTACATTGGTTCTTATATAGGTTTGTCAAGGCAAGGAATAGAGCATTTCCACTATTCTGGAAAATTCTATCCTCCTCGTCCTCCTCCTCCTCCTCTTTCTCCTCCTTCTCTCTCTCTCTCTCTCTCAAAGAAGATATTTACTTTCTATGTATGAGCGTTCTGTAGCTGCATGTATGTCTGTACAAAGGGTATGCCTGGTATCCACAGAATTCAGAAAAGGTCATCAGATGCCCTAGAACTGGAGCTTCTGATGGTTGTCAGCCATGATATGGGTTCTGGGAACTGAACCTAGGTCCTCTGCAGGAGCAGCAAGTGCTGTTAATTCCTGAGCCAGCACTCCAGCCTTCCCATACCTCTTTTTACAGCCAAGCTCAACTCCTGTGAATCACTGTTCTGATTTCTTTCAGCATAGGCTTGTTTCGCATATTCCAGGTTATCTCCATGGACACTTATGGCATGCCTGTTTTTAGATCTAGATTATGTCACTGAGACTCATGCACTCTGTGTGTGTGTGTAAAAGCACATGTGTGGAGGTAAAAGGTCAACTTGTAGAGGTTGATACTTCTTCTTTGGATTGAACTCCAGTGATCAGACATGGCATCAAGTGCTTTTTATCTGGCAAGTCATCTCAATGACCCTATATTCTTGGTTGTAATGGTTTGTATTTGATTGGCCCAGGGAGTGGCACTGTTAGGAGGTGTGGCCTTGTTGGTGTAGGTGTGTCACTGTGGGCATGGGCTTTAATACCCTCATCCTAACTGCCTGGAAACCAGTCTTCTCCTAGCAGCCTTCAGATGAAGATGTACAATCCTCAGCTCCTCCTGCACCATGTCTGCCTGGACACTGTCATGTTCCCGCCTTGATGATAATGGATTGAACCTCTGAACCTGTAAGTCATCCCCAGTTAAATGTTGTCCTTTATAAGACTTGTCTTGGTCATAGCATCTGTTGACAACAGTAAAACCCTAAGACAGAAGATTGTACCAGGAGTGGGGTATTGATGTGATAGGCCTGACCACATTGGATTAAAAGAATATGAATTTTGGGAGTTTGGATTTGGAAAGCAGTGGAATCCTTTAAGTGAGTCTTAATGGGCCATCCTAGTAGGAGTATGGAAGACTTTGTTGCTGTGAGTGATTTGAACTGTGCTGACCTGCCCCAAGAGGTTTCAGTAGAGAATAACTTCAGTATGTGGTCTAGAGACTGTTTTGTAGTATTTTGTGGAAGAATGTGGCTGCTTTTCTGCTATTGTCTGAGGAGTCTGCCTAAGGCTAAAGTGAAGAGATTTAGTTAATTGCTTTGAAAAAGAAAGTCTCAAACAGCCTGGTATTAATGCTGTTCTGTAGATACTAAAGTTCACTCTTATGAAGAGTGTTTTGATGAAAAGGAACAAGCTAAGAAAGAAAAAATATAAAATATATAGTTCCAATATTAAAGGGGCATCAGGAAGTAGAAAAGAGCTGAATCCTCTGTTCTAGGAGATAACAGATTCAGGGAGTAGGACTTTCGGGCAAGATCCCACCCAGCTAAATTTAGATCCAGGCATGATGGTACATACCTTTAATCCCAGGAGACAGAGCCATGCAGATCTCTGAGTTCAAGGTCAATCTACAGAGCAAGCTCCAGGACAGCCAAGCTTAGGCAGTGAGGGAGATGGAAAACAGAAAATTGGAAATAGAATAAGAGGGACCATGTTCCAGCTCCAGCAAGCAGCAGAACTCAGTAACTTCACACATTTGGCTCTGGCCTCATAGTCAAGAGGAGAAGGAGACTACTGGGGTAATTGATGGTGGTTAGCTGGAGTTAAGAAGTTGATGGTGATTAAGAAGAGACCAGCATGACTGAGGTGAAATCTAGGAAGTATTTTCTGAAAGCACAAAGAGGCTGTGTTCCAGAGATAGCCAAGATTGTACCTTGTGCTGCAGCTGTACTTGATAATGTGTAAGAGTCTGGTTTTGAAGCCATGAAGGAGTCAGAGAGAGCAGCTGAAGCTTGGCACTGTGAGAAGCCAAGGTGCAGACTCAGTTGCAGTTGACGTTCCAACACTGAAGGGGGTCATACGAAGGAGTTGAGGCTTGGCACCATGAAGAGAGCCTATGAGAGGCTATTGTTGAAGCCCAGTTGCAGCAGAAGATCCCAGTGTATTGGAGTCTTCTCCAGTGTATAGGATGACCACCAAGAACAGCAGCAGCAGTGGAATGGAGTCATCCAGAGCCTAGAGTATTACTGAGAGCAAAGCTGGAGATGTGACTCAAACCTTTTAGAGGAGACCAGAAGATCATGTGTGGATCCCAGATGTTGGAGCAAGAAGCTGTAATCTTGAAGTTGCCTTGGAGACCCCTAGATGTTGAAGATGCCAGAGCCATGGGCTATCTTTGAGGAAAGCTGCTAGCAGGGAGTGGAACCAGAACAAGAAAAAGAAGTTTGTTACAGTCGTCAAAGATGAAAAGGGAGTTGGAGATCTGAAGACTGATTTGACATCAGACATGGAGATGCAGAGTTTTGAGTTTGTCCTGCTGGTTTCCTGTCTTGCTTTGGTAATTTGATAAGGGATTGGATGAATCTCAGAAGAGACTTTAAACTTTGGACTTTTAACATTGGTGAGACAGCTATTGACTATGGAGGCTTTGGAAGTTGGACTAAAAGTACTTTTTAATTATGCTATGTTTAGGTGTGGCCCCCATAGACTCATGTGTTCGAACAAGCCTAGGGAGGCCAGGGAGTGGAGTGTATGCGCTTGGCCCAGGAAAGTGGCACTATTAGAAGGTGTGGCCCTGTTGGAGTGGGTGTGGCCCTGTTGGAGTGGGTGTGTCACTGTGGACATGGGTTTAATACCCTCATCCTAGCTCCCTGGAAACCAGTCTCCTAGCATCCTTCAGGTGAAGATGTAGAACTCTCAGCTCCTGCTGCACCATGCCTGCCTGGATGCTGCCATGCTCCCACCTTGATGATAACGGACTGAACCTCTGAACCTGTAAGCCAGCCCCAATTAAATGTTGTCCTTAGAAGAGTTGCCTTGGTCACGGTGTCTGTTCACAGCAGTAAACCCTAACTAAGACACTAGTTTCGGCTGATATCAATAAATCTTCCATGAAAAAATATTGAAACAGCACTTCTATAGACATGTTTATTTCTCTGTGTGAATCCCTAAGGAAAAGGAATTTCTGAGTCTTGGGGTGATTATTTATCTAGTGAACATTTCCAACATGTGGCCAAATGCTTCTCCAAAACCATAGTATCATTGCCTCTGCCTTGCTGAACACCATTCCTAGGCCTGCGGTACATGTGAGATCCTATTGTTGATATGTGATCCAGGCAGTCAAATACAGAACTGAGCACCCCCCATTGGGCATTGCATAGTTCCCAGTTATCATCCCACTGTTTAAGAAACTGGCAGAATGTTCAAGGGAAAGCAGAAGATCCCAGTGATTCCTGGGCGGTTTCTGGAATAAGCTGGAACACTGAGCATCCCCACTTGTAAGGCTTCCTGCAGAGTCCATTGCCCAGAAAAGTGGTGTCCTGGTGCCAGAGCAGAACCCTAGATCCTCAGGCAGAGTTCAGAAGGTGAGGCCTTTCCAACAAATGCCAGTGAACGCCTGGATGGCCCTGGGCCTCCGGAAAAGGAAATGGATTTTAAATGCAGCAGAATTCTCGAGAATGCAGGAAGTGGTGGAAGGAAATGCACACCAGCCTGTCATCCCAGCTACAACTCTCCTTTTAGTCAGCCTGATTCTGAGTGGGTTGTTAGTTTTTGACAGAAAATGAGGGGTCTGGGAAGATGGCTAAATCTGTAAAATACTTCCCACAAAAGAGTGAAGACCTGATCAGATCCCCAGTATCCATGTTCTTATGGAATTAAAAAAAAAAAGAGGAAAGTAGCTCATGCTTGTAATCCTGCACTCAGGAGGCAGAGGCAAGAGGTTCCCTGGGGCTCACTGACCAGCAAGGCCAGCCAAATCAGTGAGTTCTGAGTTCAATGACAGGCCTAGTCTCTAAAACTGAGCTGGGAAGTCCCTGAGGAAGAAACAAGATGTTGAGCTCTGGCCATACACACACACACACACACACACACACACACACACACACAGAGAGAGAGAGAGAGAGAGAGAGAGAGAGAGAGAGAGAGAGAGAGAGAGAGGTTTACTGTTGGTGAGTTAGCTCTGACTCCCAAACCCAAATTTAGGGTCTTTATTTCAAAGATGACATTCAGATATCTTATTTGCAAATCAGCCATCCTTTTTTTTATTTAGTGTCTCACTAAATCTTTGGTTTTTAAATCATCTATTGGAATCCTACCCACCCCCTTCACCCCATCAGAATAATGCTTAGGAATTAAAATTCTCTGCGACGCAAGCACTTTTTAATTAGACAGAGACCTTGGAACCTGGTCACTATATTTCTTCACTGAGCTCATCTGGCTGATTAGATGAAATGGACAGATGTTAGAAGGGAGGTTGGCAGGGAAGGAGGGCTGAAATGCCACTTGGAACATCCTGAGTCCACCACTGCCTGCCTAGCCTGAGGCCCCTGAAGTGGGGCGGCACTTGAATACCCACAGGACTTGCCGGGTAACGATTTGGCCAGTGCTTCTTGGCAAAGTCAGTGAAATATAACCACTTACTGAAATTTAAAGGTGTCTCTGCCCTTGAGGTTCTCCATAGGTAGTCAGAAAACGCAGGAGCCAGTTTCTTCTTGTCTTACTGTTTTTCTGAAGATAGCTGGGTCTATGTTCTGTTAATGCTTCTTCCAAACTATATGGAATGACTAAGATCTTGGTGTGATTTTGAAGGTCAGGAGAAGGACATTTTGTTGTTTCAAAGGTCAAAGGATGCTCAGGGCTGCTTCAGAACATTCAGCAACTGGCTTGTCTGGGTAACCAGAGTGATGTTAAGATACTTCAGGGTGACAGTCACACGGTTTATATTTAATCCTGGGGGTCAGTTAGGTTGATCTGCAAGTGGCAAACCCAGGTGAGGAACTCTTTACTATGGAAGATGGCACAAGAGGCTTGGGCAAGGCTGGAAGGAACAAGAGAAGACTTGCGAACATGTCTAGAGGTAAGATCACGAAGAAGAGACCCAAAAGCAGAAGTAAGAACCAGAGAGAAATTGGGAAGAAAAGACAAGGAAGGGCAGGACCGTGTGCACACGCATACACATGCACACAAACACACACTCACTCGCGTGCACACACATGTACGTGCACACACAGTTTCCTATTGGGTGGGTAAGAGAAAAAAAGAGAAGAGAGGAAGTAAAAAGAGAAGAGGGACAGGGAGAGGGGTCAGGGGTCAGAGGTCAGGGGTCAGGGGTTGAAAGGGAGAGAGGCAACGAAAGCCTAGGAAGGCAAGAGAAAAGCGGGAGATCTGGGCTAAAGAGAAGGAGAAAGAGAAGAAAAGCAGAGAAGTCAAGCAAGCAGAGAGTGGATGCAGGCAGGCTGCAGAGCCCACCAACCTTGCTGCATCCTACTAAGAGTGACAGGGACTCTCGTGCTCAACTGGGATCAGAGTTTTGAGTCTTTACGTTCCAGGTGACAACCTCCAATGAGAAGAAGACTACGGAGTCAGAATCTGTTGCCTAGGCTGTACAAGTGTGATCTGGTTCTTCCTCCCAGCCTCATGTCTCAGAAATACAACTCAGACTCAAAATATATTTGCATAGACCTTGCTGGTCCAGCATAAATACCCCACTTATTCTAACCAACATTCGGACGCATGGCTGGTTACCTGTGCTCAGGAACCACGTGTCCTCCTTCTCTTCACACCTTCCCAGCAAATCTCCTGTTTGGTTCCATCCCAGAATCCTTTCTCCCTTCCGGATGTCCCACCTCCTATTTCCTGCCTAAGCCAAAGGCCATAGGTTTTTTAAATTGACAGGTGATGTACCTGGACAATACATAAGGCATTCTCTCTACACTGTGCTACCAAGAGTTTGGCCATGAGATAGCACAGCACCCAGCTGCAGGCTGCTGGGAACTGGCACACCAGCCTTGCCTTCTTCATCTGAACAAAAGGCTGAGCTAGCCCAACAGCAGTGCCAGACATAATGAAATGGGACGTGTCAGGGAATCTGAGAGGGTCCTGGGGTAGAAGACCACCACTGATCCAGCTCCTTTCATTTTTATTAGCATTTAGGTGCAGCTGGGCCAACATTTCTCTCCAGGCAAGCCTGGTTGGATGGATAGATATGATTGACTCTGTTCTTGGATGGTGTAAAGAGTAATCAATTATCCCCTGAAATAAGGTGTCCTGGGCATCATAGAGAATCACTCTGAAGGTCTATTGTTCCTCGATGTCGTCTTTCTCCTACACAAAGGAGTTGATGAGCGCCCAGGAGACAGCTCCGTTGGTGATGTGCTTGCCTCATAAGTATGAGGGTCAGAGTCCAGATCTCCAGAACCCACGTAAGTGCCAGGTAATCATGGCAGCCAATCTGTAATCCTAGCACTCGGGAGATAGAAACGGATTACTAGAGCAAACGAACTAGCCAGCCTAGCCAAATCTGTGAGCTTGAGGTTCAGATGGGAGACTCTGCCTTAGTATACAGAGAACAATTCAGAAAAATATCCAGTGTCAACCTCTGATCTACACACACACACACACACACACACACACACACACACACACACGAGAGAGAGAGATGTACACTAAAAAATTAAAGAGAAAAGCGGGAGAATGGGAGGCACAGAAGCCAAGGCTTATGTTCAAAGACATACACACACATCCCCAGTATGTCTACATCAAAATCAGTCAAAAGTCATGTATCCTTGAGAGGCAGTGGGCAGGCAGAGCATATTGAGCTTTCTTGTACAGAAGGGCAAGAGGCAGGCCTAGGGCTCAGGAAATACTGACAGGTCCTAAGACTGACGAGAAATCGTAGCATCCGCCCCAGACCTCGGCAATTGCTTTTCTCCACTGCAGATTCAGAGAATGAATCAATCAGATGACATGGATGACGAGGTGGAAACCTGAATGCTGCCCTGTGGCATTGAGGGCGGCCACAAAACACGGCTGAAATGTGGATGAAGGATGTGAGGCAAACATCCACCAACAGCAGCTAGTGGGAAGCAAGAGAGAATAGCCTCTGGGGCCCTAGACTGAGAAGATGGCTGGGATTTGGGGAGTGTGGTGCCCTGGGTTTGTTAACTTTTATTTTCTTTTTTTGCATCTTGTTATAGCCCAGAAATTCATTACAGCCATTTGATGTATTAGCAAATTGGTTAAATAACAAAGCCCAATTTGTTACCAAGAGGGAGCATGAGGCAGAGCTTGTCCTGCCGAAAGGTGAGAACTCAGGGATGTCCTCTGCGGTGAGTGTGGCAGCCTATGGGGCTTTCTCTTGGTGGCAAGATTAAAAACAAGGCAAGGTGGGAGCCTGCAGAGAAGATGCCAGGGACTATAGCGATAGCTCAGTTGTAAAGTACTTGTGGAAGCATCCAAATTTAATCCTGAGAACCCACAAAGTACCACCACCAGCAACAACAACAAAAACTGGGCCTGGTGGCCTGCACTTCTAATGGCAGTGGTGGGAAACGGAGGCAGAGGACCCCTGAGACACATACACATACAAACAAAACAGACAAACACAGATACACACATACACATACATATATACACATACACACTCACATACACACACACATACACACATAAACACACACATACACACACATACACACACAAACACACACATACACACACACACACACACACACACACACACACACACACACACACACAGTTCCCCAGGTAGTAAAAGCTGATGGATTTACAGGAAATGGTAAGTATACTAAATGAGCATGTGGAAAGCTCCCTGGGCAAGAAACAACTCAGAGTCAAGTGTCCATCTACCTTGTTTTTAACAAATAGGACCTAACTGAATATGATTTGATACCTTTAATCCTAGCATTTGGGAGGTAGAGGCAGGCTGATTTCTGTGAAATCAAGAACAGCCTAGTCTACGCAGTGAGTTTCAGAACATCCAGGGATACATAATGAGACCTGTCGTGGTTTGAATATGCTGTGCCCAAGGGAAATGGCACTATTAGGAGGTGTGGCTTTGTTGAAGGAGTTGCAGCCTTGTCGGAGAAGGTGTGACCTTTTCGGAGGAGGTGTGGCCTTGTCAGAGGAGGTGTGTCACTGTGGGGGTGAGCTTCGAGATCTCATATACATGCTCGAGTCTGGCGGAGTCAGTCCTCTCCTGGTTGCAGTTGGATAAAGATGTAGCACTCTCAGCTCCTTCTCCAGCACCATGTCTGTCTGCCTGGACACTGCCATGCTTCCTGCCATGATGATAATGGACTGACCCTCTGTATCTGTAAACCAGCCCTAATTAAATGTCCTTTATAAGAGGTGCCTTAGTTGTGGTGTCTCTTCACAGCAATGGAAACCCAAACTAAGACAAGACCTTATTTTAAAATAAATATAAAACTAGTAAAAATAAAAGAATATTAATATGAGAAACTGAATTCTTGGTGAGGCAAAGTTTCTCTTTACAGGGGTCTTTTCACCAATAAAGAGACAACCAGACCATTCCCTGTTATTTTGGGGTTTGTTTTGGGTTTTTTTTCCGAGATAGTGTCTTGCCATATAGACTAAACTACCCTTGAACTCTATCCTCAGCTTCCTAAATTCTGGGATTACAGATGTACACCACCATTTTAAATCAAACCATGAGCTACAGCAGTAAAATCTAAGCCAAAATAATTCATCTGCTCACATCCCTTCAACCTATAAATTACAGGCTAGAGGAGTACCCACAGATTAAGAAAATTAGAAGCTGTACCTACCGAGTAACCCATGGCAACCAGTGGACATTCCTTGGAGCCTGAACTCAACAGACTCTTTGAAAATGGTGAGTCACTTGGAAAGTCTGGACACAGGAATTGTTAATATTTTGCGTGTGATCTCAGAATTGGTTCTATGCTTCTGGAAGAAATGGCATCATTCAGAGATTTTTACAGGAGCTCTAGTAATGTCTGGTGTGTCTTCCCATTGGAAGGACTGTGGCAGGTGGTGAGGGAAACATGGCCTTTATGGTAGTCTTCTGCTGTGTATATGTTGGATATTTTCCATATTAAAAAATATCAAGCCAACGTCTGGGGAAGTGGATCAGCAGGTAAAGTGCCTGCCATGCAAGTGTAAGAATCTGAATCTGGATGCCAATCACCCATGTATAATCCCAGCACTCAGAGAGTACAGTCAAGAGGATCCCTGGGCCTCTGGGACAGCCATCATTGATGAATTGATGAGCTCAAGTTTCAGAGACAGAGAGAGAGAGAGAGAGAGAGAGAGAGAGAGAGAGAGAGACTGTCTGGAAGACAATAAGGAGGAAGGTAATGAGGAAGACGCCAGCTCTTAGCCCCTGTCACCTATGTACAAGGCCAAGGCCAAGGCACTGGCCATGTTCAAGTGTAAAATTGATAAAGGCTCCACTGAAATCTTTGCTTGGAAGTTTTCAGTCTTGAGAAACTAAAGTCATGGGGTCCAAGATGGTGAATTGTTTCTCCACACACACAAAGCAGACCCAGAACCCAGAACCATCCAGGACCCCAGTCTCATTAACAGGGCTGATCCCTTCGCCTATGTAGCAAAGGCAAGGTTTGTTTAGTAGACCCAACCAACCGTTCAACATCCAAACCAACCAACATTCAAGGTTTGTTTAGTAGACCCCAACCAACTGTTCAACATCCAAACCAACCAACACTCAAGAGGAAGCACCAATTCGAGCATGTTCACTGGGGAGAAGACTGATGGCTCTCAGACACAACCTTCCAAGGGCTAAATGATTTCCTGAACATTTCCCAAGTACTTCCTCTCATTTCTTCCTGTAAGAGATGCCCTGGACAAATACCAAGGTATTGATTTTCCAATTGATCGAGGCGGAAAACGCTTCATATAGTTATGACTCCTGACAAGTGGGGGTAAGAAGCCAATCGTAATGTGTCTGTCCATTTACTTTGCTTGATTGTATTGCTTGATAACACAATATGTATACAAACAACCCCCACACAGGACTTCTTCCTCCCCCTTCTGAGCTGCTTGAATTTTATAACGCTTCCAGTTAACACTGAAATCCATCTTACTGTATGTGGTGTGAATGTAAAGTCCATTCCAAGTGGGCTCTGTGTGTGTATGTGTGTGTGTGTGTGCGCGCGCGTGTTTACACCATCCCTGTATCCAGAAAGACTTGACTTGCAGAGTACTTCAGCTCAGATTTGTGGGCAGAGTTTAAGGGGGTGTCTGTTTGGGGCTGTTGTTGTGAAGGAAAGCACTGAAGGCCTAATTGTTGGTTATAAATATACCTTTTTCCCATGTTGATTGGAAGTCAGCAAAATAAAAAGGATTACCTTATAGGCCTAAGGATGCCCTGTGTGCTTGACTCGGGGCACTTGTAAAAAAAACCTCACTAATTATATGAAATGAAGTACGAAGTCTGTTTAGGGCCTCAGACGTCCTGTGGCCACCCCTGGTCCTTGGGCAGATGTTTCTTTCATGGCTTCAAGAAATACTCTGTTCTACCTGCCTCTCATGGCTAGGCAGGGGCCTTCTGTGCATTGCTTCAGAATTACAGGGAAGCACACTAACTAGGGCCTCTGTTAGAGTGCACGGATGGCCTGCTCATCTTTTGCTATGAACTAGGGGCAAGGGCTGGCATCAAGTGGGACGCAACGTAGCCGAGCACTTCTTTAAATAAACTGCTTCACAATCAAGCTCTCCTGAACTCCCAGGAAGTGAATCACTGGGGGCAACTGTGGTGACTCAAGAGAGAGCTGAGCCCTTAGCTCCCCAGGGGCGCCAGAAAGCCTTGTTGTTAATCTTTGGAAAATGTATCAAAAATGGGTTTTGCTTTTTCCTGCCTCCTCAAACAATGAATACCAAACAGACCTTATTCTTTCCTTGATCAGGAAAATCAACCCTTCCTTTGCCTTCCGGAGCTCAGCCTTGTCGAGTCCTGTGACAGACAGCCCTCTGGTCTAGGAGGTTCTTGACAGAATGAGCTCACAGGTCAACACTGCCTGAAGCTTGTTTCTCTCAGTATGATCTGAGCTCCCTGGATTCAAGAGTCCTCTACTCAATGGATCCCTTCTTCATCAGACCAGAGCAAGAGTTCAATAAGCAAGAGAAGTGGTTGAAATGTTGCAAGCTGATCATCCCAGGAAGATGCTAGGGGGCACCGAGATACCAACAGCATTCCTTTGTCTTCACTCAGCCTGCCATGGCTGCCCTTGCTCCTTCCTGCATAGGAGTGGGGTCTCCTAGTCACCCTCAGCTCCTTAAAGTGTGGCCCAGTGATATGAGATGTTCCACCAGCTTAAGAATGACCCCCAAGACAGGGCCTCACTTCGGCTACAGTGACATTGGTCAAATAAGCATGCCTCACCAAGTCCCAGAATCCTCTCTGAATATGGAGCTTCATCCCTTAAGTTATGGGGTTGAGTTAAAAGTTAAGGTGAGCAGAGATTTCTGCAGCCTCCTGGCACTTGGACAGAGCCCCAGAAGGGAGCAATTAATCTCCCCATTGGTGCAGGCAAGGCAGTACCAGGCTTCGATTTTGGCTGCGTTGTTTAATTTTCACTTCTGCTAACAGCCTGCCTTTAATGTCACCTCTCCCCTTATTCATTTCTGGCTTTCTGAGCTGCCACAGAAACCTCTCTAGGCAAAACAGTAAAAGTGAATGATAAGTCGGAGCCAGGTTCATTCTCGGTAATATATAACTTGGCCACTAAAGCAATTACTTAATGTAATGTTCCTTGGGAAGGGGTGGGGATGCTGAGCTTATTGAGTGGGTGCCGACTGCGTGCCAGGTCCAAGCTGGGCATTTCATCTCCTCCAATCCTCCCTGATGTGCAGATCCCAGAGGTTCACACTTCTGTGACACCCCCATATATTTGTACCCACTAATTATGAGCCATTATGCCATCCCTACTTTCATACAAGGCAACACTTAGCCATCACTCTTCCTTCCAGCTCCAAGGCCCTTGTCAACTCCATGGGCTTCAAGAAACTTGGCCAATAGGTATCTCTGCTTCCTAACTACACTCTGGAAGCAACAACAGCCAGTGTACTTGGTAATTAGTTGGTCCTATCTGCTGATCACCGAATGGACTAAAGATAAAAACAAGGAGCTTCAGTCTCAAACCTCTGTGACACACAGAGCCCATTTCCCTATCTGTAAAACATCAAGATGGACCCAAAATTTCTTGGGCTCCTGACTTCTTTATAGTTCTCAGGATGTCACAATTCCATCCATTGGTTGAGCCAGGGGCTCTTTGTTGAACTCCCTAAGAACATGGTTGCCTTTCCCAAGACCTTTTAAACTCTGTCACCTCCATGGCTTTCCCATCCCAGGGTAACTGAGCCACAAAGGAATGAAGAACTATTGCACTCTCCAAGCCTTGCCCCTGAGTAGTCACAACATCCAGACTCTGCTTCTCATGTCTTGTCCTCTAGACAGGTCTTCTCCAAGCCTTCTGCAGAGTAACCCAACAGCCAGCCGCCTGCTTCCCCATCCCACCCTAATTTTCCACCCCAGAATTATTTCCCATTCCCCTCCTTCTGTCTTGTATGCACCATCAAAATAATCCCACACAGGGAAGGTTGCTTGGAAGCCAGTGAACCCGGATGCTCAAGCCACTTGGCAGCTTCCACACCTCTCTCCAGAGATAGATGGATGTCCCTCCATCCATCTATCTTTCCATCCATCCATCCCTCAGTTTCCTCATTTGCCTTCATACTCAGTTTCGCTGACCTCTCTGACCTGCCACCATCATCTTAAATGCTAAGTTCCTTTTCCATTCCTTTCTCTTCTCTGACCTCTAGCTATGCTTGTCTCTTTACTTGCACTGGTTATCTATCACTTTAGTGTACTATCTGTAAGGTTTCTTGGAAGGTCCATCCTCAAGTACAATGTTTGAGCAAATGGATTGATGGATGGATGAATAGATGGATGCATGGATGAGTGGGTGGATAGAGGGATGGATGGACAGACGGATGGGTGGGTGGATGGATGGATGGATGGAAAGATAGATGGATGGAGGGATGGACAGATGGATGGGTGGGTGGATGGATGGAGGGATGGAAAGATAGATGGATGGACAGATGGATGGGCAGGTAGATGGATGGATGGATGGATGAAAGGAAGACTGTTAGTCTTTCATGTTCCTCCTACTCAGGGCCTCAATTTTTCATCTTTAAAATAGAAGAGTTTGCACTCAGTGGCTTTTTCCAGATCGTTTGTGATTTAATGGTTCACTCAACAACTCCTTTTATGGAAGACCCTATTAAGGGAAGCACTAGGGAGGTCTGATTTGGTCCCTGCCTCCCCACCAAGGCACTCCTATTGGGATGGAGAAAATCTCCCATCTGGAACAGAGCCCACTTGATCACAGTGGGAAGAATAGAATGAGCACACAGCACATTTCATCTTGTAAAGCACCATCACCCACACCCAGCTTCAGGCAGGCAGCAGGCTTGAGGAGAACGATAGTATAGAGTCACCAGAGAAACCTGCCAGAAAGTGCTGAAGTCTGGGGACTTCCTGGGCTCGGTGCCTGATCTCTGTCTCTCGTCAGCTTAGAGTGAACACAGGAGGTTAAATGAACTCATGGACCTTCATTGAAAGTCAACACTGTTCAAAAGACAGGGAAAAGCTAGGCATGGTAGTGCATACTTGTAATCCCAGTACTGGGGAGGAGGAGACAGGTGGACCCACTGGGCTCTCTGACTAGCTAGCTTAGCCTACTTTGCAGGTACCAGGACAATGAGAGTCCTTGTCTTAAAAAACAAGGTGAATAAATCTGAGGACCCCCCCCCCCGAGGCTGACTTCTGACATCCACATCCATGCATACATATGTGCACAAACACACACATACACACATACACACACACACACATACACATAAATGTGTTCACAACCATACAGCTTCCCCCAGTACAAAGACAGGAAGGTCTCAAAGCTTGCTCTGTGGTCTCCAAACCCATGTGACAACTCCTTCTAACAGATCCCTGGTGCCTTACAACATGAGTTCAGTGACCACCAAGGATATGTCTGCATATGTCTAGAGTCTGCCACAGAACCACCTGAGCTCCCCTTAGTCATTCTAGAAGCTTCAGTAAACTAGTAAACTGTCAACTGCTAAAGGCCAAGCAGGCATTTCCTTCTTTACCTTCCTGTATAAAACAGCATGAAGACCCCTGCAAATGAAGGGAAAGTGGAGAAAAACAGAGAAAACTGAGATAAGGAGGATATTTTCTTAAATGTTGTTTTCCAGTGCCATTAAGTACCCATAGCTGGCCTCTCAAGCCAAGGCTAGCCCCCCTCCTATCTGCTTCCAGGGGTGTGTGTGTTTTCATTAACATAAAATGGTGTCCTGGTAATGAGAATAGCTGTTCATATCTCTGTTCCCCTCTGGAAACCAGGGACTGAAGAATTGTTTCCAGAAGGGCACAGTAAATATTTTAGACCTCGTGTGCTGGTCTCTCCAACCACATTTTGCCATGTGGCAAGGTAGCATCTGTGAACATCAACACAGATAACTTTAGTTACAAAAGCTGGAGGCCTGCTTATGGCTCAGTGGCCACTGTTTCCTGACTCTCTTGATGAACAAATGGAAAAAACTCTATCTCGTTGCCCAAGAGAAGTATTTCTACAATTGTTGTTCTTTTGATGAAGAAGTCATCATGATCATGAACTCTATCACTAACAGCTTGGCACCCATGTGCCTCTCAGTTACTCAGAGCTGGTCCCATAAGGAAGCAAACTACATTAGAGATCCCCATTATTGTTCATTTATAAATTCCTTATCATGGAAAGTATATTGACAGCCATTGCCTTAGGGCTATCTGGTCTACCTCCTGTGCACCAGTTCTCCATCTAGCCTGAGGAGTAAAGCATGGCCACCCTAGCCAATGAGGAAGCTGCTCTCCTGCTCTGGAGACAGTTGGCTCTCTTTCCTTTGCTGCCCTTTACCTAACACTCAAAGAGGGCCTGAATATGTTGAATAGATCAACTATCCTGATTAACTTGTCAAAATGGATCAACTGTTTGCCTGAACCTTCAGGACTCTTGGTGATACTCAGAAAATCACAAGAGTATCATGTGGGCTTCTAGAGGAAGGAGAGTTGCCAGCTCTGGATTCCACTCCAGCTCACAATCCTTATCCTCCTTCTGCCTCAATGGCTCACCCTGCATTGTCACTTGCTGCAAATGAACCATCTCCTGTCGTGGTGGGGACCTGGCTTAAGAATCCAAGGCAGGGTAGGGACTTGGGTGACTTGGTAGTCTGCCCTCCCAAATTGTGTGAGAAAAATGAGTTCAGCCACCAGGAGACTTAGGCAGGAGACAATGTGATTTGGTCCCACTTGGTTAATTTTAGATTTTTAGGAATTACATATTTTTCTTGGATCAGAGTTGATTCTAGAATCAAGCTAGAGACACTTTCCTTCACAGCTTAGCTCTTATTTAAAGCGGAGAAGAGAGAGGAGTTGGGGGGGGGGGAAGAGAAACAGGCCTGTGTTTAGAAAAGTATTAATTTTCCATTGGATTTATTTAAACTGCAAACTCTCTAATAGATTTCTAATATTTGGCTCATTTATTATATTAAGTAGATAATGCATGTGCATAGTTAAAAAATAATTCAAACAGTCCAAAAGGGTTAGCCATGAGAAGTCACTCTCTCCCTCCCTTGAGGTAAGCACCATGACTAGCTTTTTCAGTGAACCTCCAAAGAAGCACTTTGTATGTAAAAACATATATATATGTATATAAAACAAATAGCAGGCGCACATCTTATATACAGTGTTCTGTTCTTTGCTTCCTTCCCTCAGTCATATATCTTGAAGCTTATTCCATATCAGTATCTATAAAGCTGCCTCGTTCTTTTTATGGCTGCACAGCACCATAATTTGTTTATCCAGCCCCCTGGTGAGGGGCATTCATTCTCTGCTGAAGTTTGTCAGAGAATGAGATTAACACTCCGTTAACTGAGACATGACAGCTAAGCAAGGTGAGACTTGAGGTGGCAAACAGAGGCTGATAAGGGATGAAGCACTCATTTTTCCAAAAAAACCTCCAAACAGACCCTTGTATATCTGACCCAAGACACACATCTGCCTGTGGAGGGAGAATATGGATCACCAAATTAGCTGGAGCTGGTGTCTTTGCTGCTTTAGGAAGGCAACCTGGTCCCCAAATGTCAACCTTCTCCTCCATGGAGTTAGTAAGATAAACAAGTCTGCCTTTCAAAGCATCAACATTCTCCTTGTCTGAGGAGGTGATTCCATGGGTTGCTTCAAAAGACAGGTCTACTTTCCTGCTTCCTCTGCCCTCCTGCAGGGACCCTCTCAGTGCCATGGGCTTCCCAGCACATATTTTGGGGGGGCAGAGAGTGGGGAAAAGAATACTCTGTGCCTAGGTGTGACTTCTCCCATTCCCAGGGGGCCCTAATCTCACAATGTTCTCTTCCTGCTTTCTCCAGGTTCATCAAGCTCCCAGCTCAGATGCAGTGAAACACAGTAAAAAACAAACAAACAAACACCATGAGGATGAGGAGAGAGACAGAGAGAAAGAGAGAGAGAGAGAGAGAGAGAGAGAGAGAGAGAGAGCATGAGCGAGCCTGTTTTACAATCCCTGAAGGAAACAACAATCAAATCTTGGTATTTTGTGGGCTTTGTCAGGTGATGGTAGGGTAGCACTGCACAGTTTGATTGGAAAAACAGACTCAGGCATTAAGAAGCCTACAGACTCCTGCTTAATATTTCATAGTGAGAAACTGAATAGCTTTGGCAGTGTACCATCTTTTAAAATAAGAATTCTGCTAAGTGGTTTACCATATTAGTGACTGGGTTTAAAAATTAAGAAACCTTTAAAGGCCACGTTTCACAGCTAGCTTCTTAATTTAGTTAAAGTACAGAACAGTAAAAACAAAATAAATCCTTAAGTATTCAGAATGTTTTCTGGAAATCAGAAAACAAGGAGCCAGAAGGCCCATGCTACTCATCTGCAGAAGGCACCCTGCAAAGAGTCTTGAGGTTCTGACTTCCCCAGCAACTCCAAAAGAACGCCTACAACGGATGACTCGGCAAATGGGAAGAAAATGTAATTCTCTCTGCAGAGCAGAGCCCATTCGTTGAGTCTATTAGTAGAATCTCCAATTGCCACCCTGGGGACAGCAATGCCTATCAGGTGTACCTTCCTGTTGAATGAGAATTATTATGCAAACTGGTGGTCTTCAGAAAGTGATCATTAAAGTAATGAAATTGAAGTATGCATGCTAACAGAGAAACAGCAGGCAGTGGACTCCTAGCAAACAGCCCCACTGTGCTGAGCTACTCCAAGAAACAACACAGCCTGAGAGGGTGTGGGGGAGCCCTGAAGTGCAAGACAGCCCTTTAACTGGGTCCTGCTTGCCAAGGTAGCCCTTACAACCGATTGACAATGATTTTTGCAGACTGTACTTGGCTTCAGTGGATGAATGTGCTTTGGACCTACTTAAGGTTTTTTGACAGGCTGGACCTGAGAAAGCCCAACATTCTCAGAAGTATCAGAAATATGTATGTACTTTTTTTGGAAACTCAGTCTGACCAACCAAATCCAGGGAAGAGAGCTAAAGATGAGATGTGGGGGTAAGAACACTGCACTTGGTTCTGGTCTCAGGACCCCAGCACAACAGAAGCACCTGACACTCTTCAAGATGTCTTGGACATCAGAGGTCCGACCTTAAAACACTGGAGATTTCCAGAACCTCCATGTACTTAGAACATGGCAGAAGTGCCTTCAAGTAGGGACAGAACCAACTGGTAGAGCAAGAACCTTCCTGGGCTCTCTCACTGCTCCTCACAGCTCCATGGGGAACCCGAGATGGTCACACAACTTTCTGGGTTCCCCCACAGGATTGCCAGAAGCATCAGTGTTGCAGACATGGGTCCCAGGGAGTATCTGCTCCTTTGCCTCTATACTGTTCCACCCAGGAAGCCATGGGGCTGTTTCCACGGCCTGCTATAACTTCCTTGATCCCAGAAACACATAAGCTTTGACTAAATCAAAGGCAGGAGTTGTGAAGTTTGAAAACAAGATTCTCACTCCTCTCTGACAGCCTGGGGTTGGAGGAAAAACCCAGTCAGCAATACTTCAAGACTGCCCAGTACAGACAACTGGAAGATCACATTAATTAAGTGATCACGAGCATTCCAAAGTCCTTCCAGATCCTTCTCCACGAACTGTGGAGTATCTGTTAATGGAATAGGTGCCTTGTAGAAAGAGCCCAGGGCTTGAGCTAACCCTAACTTGCAAAACATCAGTAAATTTCAAATTATGATAGCTCCAATTCAAAACCCTGTTCTATAGGGAAGCTTTGCTGGAGAGAGATGAAGCTCATTCTTAAACAAAAATCTGCACCAGTTTTTATGAGACACCGAAACCAATTCCAGGGTTGAGGTTTAACTAAGCAGCCTGCAGGAAAAGGCTAGCTGCGAGCTCAAAGTGTACTACCAAGGAGGCTGGCAGCCTGTGGCTGGCAGCTCTGTCTGTTTATTGAGCGGTGATTTGGGTGGTATCGGAAATCAATCCCTTCCTTCCTCTACCTGTGTTGGGGAACTTTAGGGTTATCTAGAGAAGTATGTTGTGGATCTGGTCCTGTGACCTTATTGACAAATGCAAATGTGGTCCTGGTGGTTTCTCCGGAGCACTCCTGGCCCCATTCACCACTATGTCAGAGCAGGAAGCAAAGACAGAGGGTGTGGAAGAGGATCAGCATGCAAACCCAGAGCCCCAGGAAACCTGGACAGTACCAGTGCCAGAGGTGTTCAAACAGCTGGAATGTCCATGAGAAGGACCTGAGACCTTGTCTCACCTAGGTTTCATCTTCTGTCTGGTTCCAAGTTCTTCTGCATGAAACCATACACGCATCTCCAGCCAGGAATACACCTACCACAACCTTACTTAAATAAGACTGTACACTCTGTGTCTTGTCTGAGGTTGCACATAGGTACAATGGCCACTTGCAATGCTCAGGAGTCAATGTTGTGACCCTGAAGAGCTATCCCTTCTTCATTCAGGACCTGGAAACCAGAAACTTCTGAGTTGATATTTCCAGAATAAACAAAACAGGCTTCCCATAGCAGGAGCCCATAGAGCTTTGGACACTTTCTGAAACATGGTCCATGACAGTTATTCAAGAAGCCATTATGAGGTGTGCTTTCTCTGTGCTCAGGCCACACTAAGGATTGTAGAATCCTTAGTACCATCTGATTGTAGAAACCATCAGAGAGATTGCAACACCAGTTCCACTATCCATGGAGCCAACAGATCAATGATAGATAATCCAAGGAGAACTGATAGAAACCAATAAGTCAGCATGTGATCGGGGCATGTGGGCTGTTCAGAGTCGCAGCAGAGATGAGGGTGTGCAGAGAGTAACATGGACCAATCTTATCTCTTTGGGTCATCACGATCCCTCTTGCAAAGAGAAGTCTAGTATAGTGAGTGATTCTCAAGCGCAGGTACTACTGATGTCTCTTGGGCAGAGGCTAGGGATGCTCCACCTGACATGGGATAATCCAGCTATACACACTGACAAGACTGGGGGTATGAAGTTCTGCTCCAACACAGCAGTTAATAAATGGCTCAGGTTTCAAGCCAGCCTGATATGGGGTTAGATACTTAAGATACTGCACTCCTCAATGTCCTCATCAGCACAATGAAAGCAGGGTAGACTCTCTGAGGCAGGCTCATTTTATCCAGTGCGAACGGAATGAGATGGTGTGTGTTGAAGGCTGGAGGGCAGCTCCTAGCTCATGCATTTAAACGGTTTAGTTCTCTCGGTGACTGTGAACCTAAAAACTGTCAAACTGGAACAGAAACTTGTGAGCTTCACTCCACCACTCAGCGTCCCCTCGCCTCCCCTGCACCAGAGAAAGTTCCACAACAGGGTATAAAGTTCAACTTGGAACTCATGTTGGTGCTCCCCCATGGGTTCAGGCTACTCTCAAGCAGGCATGCTTCCACCATCCATGAGTGAGATGCAAGAGTTCCCAGCTGATCCTGCACTCCAGAGGCCCATGACCATGACTCCTATTCCTGCTATTGCCTCGCAGAAGAAGGGTCTCAGGCACTGAGGGCCTGAGACAGTTTGGGGCCTCCAGTTCTCTGCAAAGGTCTTTCTTCTCAAGAAGCTGGCGGCTCCTGTGGAGTCACTGGGGCTTCTGCCTCATGGGGTACAGGTTGTACCAGTTCCCACCAGGAAGAGCAAGGGACGGGGGCTTGGGGAAAGGGGGTAATAGGGTAGATGGAAGGTGTACCCTGGACATCTGGGATGAGCTCTGGAGTCCCAGGCCCATGAAGATTGAAAGCAACCGTTGGGGGATGTGGGTGTCTGTTCAAGGAGCTTGTCTTTAATCCAGAGCCTTTCCTTTGTGCCCCTCCCTCACCTTCTCATTTTCTTCCTCTGCTGCTTTCTTCCTTCCTTCATCCCTCCTTTCCTTCCTTCTCCCAAGCTTGATCTTGCCAGCAGGATGGTCATGGCCCCTGATACTCATGCTGCCTCCCACCTGTTCTTCATCTTGCTCAGTCTCCCTCGTTTCTTGAGGAATCTTCTTCCAACCCCTACCCTGTCCCCCTCTCTGGTGACAATCAATCTCTGGCATGCCAGCAGCTTTAACAGTACCATGGTCCAACCACAGCATCCCAATTCCTAGGCCAGACCCTGAAAGGATTCAGTGGATACAGGAGTCTGCCACCAAGTCTGATGCCCTGATTTTGATCCTCAGAACTGACGTGGTAGAAAGAGAGCAGCAGCTCCTACCCACTATCTTCTGATCTCCACATGTGTACTATAGCGCACATACACTTTCCACCCCCCACCATACAAAATAAATAAACAAAAGTAATGCTTAAAAAAAAAAAAAAAACTAACCTCCCAGGCTACTTGCAAACCCCATGCAGCCATTTGCTCAAGAGCCCGTGACGTGTTATCCATGCAACCATAAGCAAAGTGACCCACATCAATGCATCCTTGCTGCACACAGCCTGGCAGCAGAGGGACATTAGAAGACTGTTCACACACAAGTATAAAATTATGGTTGTGTTGGTAAAGACAGAAATGGGGAGAGTAGTCAGGTAGCATTGGCTTTGGAGGAATGACAAGAGGGGAGAGTAAACAGAAAGTAGGCCGCAGTGTTGGGGATCCATGGCTGGCAGGCAGGGGGGCGGGAGCCCTGACAGCCAGAGCCATGCTTATGGAGAAGGGAGGTCACGTGAGTGCTGGAGGCTGTCATGAGCATATCAGTGTTCATCCCAAGAGCAAGGTATAGCTATAGAGGACACACAGAGGAACTCCAAAAAAACGTCTCAGACTGGAAAGATGCCTCAGTCAGCAAGGGGCTCGTCTTAACAAGCAGGAGAATTTGGTTTAGTTCTTCACGTTCCACACTTTCAACAACTGAAGGCCCAGCTGAAGAGACGTTTCAGTGCATAAGGTGCTTGCCTCATCCGAGGGATGAGTAGAGTTTTGATCCCCAGAACCCACATAAATACTGGGTAGACATGGCTGCCTATAACTCCAGCACCAGGAGGTAAAGACAGAAGATGCTGGGGAGAGATAACTAGCTAGACTAGTCAGAATTGGTGAGCTGTTCATTCAAGTAAAAGTCTGTCTTAAATAAAGTAGAGGGTAAATGAGAGAGATGACAACCTTGGCATCCACATGCATGCACATACCTGTTCACATGCACATACATGTACCCACACGCATATACACATTCATATATGCAGACATACAACCATGGAAAAAAATTCAGGTGGGTGTGGTAGCAGCGTTTGTAATCCTCAATAGAGAGGTGGGAGGTGAAGGAAGGAGAGCTTCTCAGGAAAGATCCTGTCTCAAGTAAAAGGTGGAAGCTATCTAAAACTTAAGATTGTCCTCTGGTTCAAGTGTACACAAACACATGTGCACTCATGCAAGTGAGCACAAGCATGCACTGACATGCACATGCACAGAAACGCAAATCTAGCTGCTACACAAACACACTAGAGAAGACATGAGAATGGGACTGTCCAGAGAGACACTGCAGAGGTACAAGAGATCTGTCAGGGCAGCCAGGGTCTCCTAGGGTGGTAAGTTGGGGGGTAGATGCCATCAGAGACTTGCATCCCAAGAGGAGGTTAGAGACATGCTGAGGATAAGGGAGGAACTTGCTTATGAAGCCTCTACCTGCTGGAGACCCCAATGGCCATGAAAGAAGTAAACGGGAAAAACCAGATAGCGGGAAATCCTGATTGATTTGGGGGAGAGGAGGTCTGAGGGCTTTCAGGACATCCAAGTCCTCTCCCCTTCCCAGCCATTGCCCTTGTCCACCTGACTATGTCCTCCACACCAAAACATACATCACCCTGTCTTTCCCCATTGAGGAACAGACGTTGCACGCCCTGCCCCCAAGCCTAGCTTTCCCTCCAAGGTCTCCTGCAAAGCTTTCATCTAGCACCAAGCAGCAACACAAGACCTGACCACCATCTTCCGAAACAAAGTTCCCAAAGAACCTTCCCCCACACCACCAGGCTCCACTCAGTCTTCGCCTCTGCTTGCTCTCTGGTTATTCACTGGGCATCTTAGTTAGACCCTGCCTGAAGGACAGAAACCCTGTCTTGTAGTGCAGGGGCCCTCCGTGGACCCATGCCTGAGGTCTTGCTCTGAGTTGTCACTCAGTACCCTTGCTGAATAACAGTTCCCCTTCCCGAGTGATGGGGGCACAGCTGCATTTACATGTCAGGGTATGCATTCCAAATGGGCAGAGCGAACTGCTTGCTGAAACACCATTCCATCTTATGCTCCAAGCCGAGGTCGCACAAATGGATCTGTGCAGAAAACGCTCTTTAAAATGCATTACGTGCATGAGTTTAAAGAGACGCCTGCTGCTCCGTGAATTTCAAAAAGGAGCAAGCCAGTGATGAACGACCTCAGGTTGTTACCAGGCTAAGGAACAAGGGGCTCTGTCTGTCTGCCTGTAAATAAAGTGTGGTCATATATCATCTAGGGGGCTCTGCCGGGGGGAGGCTCCTAGACAAGCAGGACAGGAAAGCACAGATCCCAGTTCATCAAAATAGCATGCAATAAGGATCCTATTTGAGAAAATCATGAAAAAAGTCATGCTTTGGGGCTGGAGGCTGCCTCACAGCCATTATAAAAGATAGGACCTGGGGTCCACCATCCTGCTTGGACACATCAAACATGAAGGCAACTTCTGTGCAGAGAGGAAATACTCAGATGACCGCCTCAAGACATAGGCAAATAGGTGCAATTGTGTGTGTGTGTGTGTGTGTATATGTGTGTGTGTGTTTATGGATAGGGTTGTGTGTGTATGAATGTCGGGGTGTGGAGACCAAGGTTCAGCACCAGATGTTTTCCTCTGTTGCTCTCCACCTTGTTCTTTGAGACAGGGTTTCTCCCTGAATCCAACTTTCATCTGTTCTCCTAGGCTGGCTAGTCAACCAGCCCTACAGGCCCTCATGTCGCCCCACAACTGGAATAACAGATACCTACTACCATGCCTGGCATGGTACACGGGCTCCCAGGGCTGCAGAGGCCCTTTTGATTGTACGTTCAACACCTTACCAGCAGAGTCATCTTCCCAGCCAAGTGTTTTTTGTTTTGTTTTTTTAAATCTAACCTAGAAGATTGCACCTTCGAAGTTTTCACCCTGGGCACTCGCTGATGAGATGCATGTCTCCCGTTTTAGGTCAGCCCTGGCTTAATGAATAAACAAATGAGTTGAGGTCATTGATGGTCTATTAGCCATAGCCTTCTGTGTCTTTTCCTAGAGCAAGCTGTGAAATCCCAAACAGAATGAGCTATTAGCAAACCATTTATAAAATTTCCCCATGTCCAGAGTAGCACGGTAGGGAGCACAGGGTGAGCGTTGGGGCAGCAGAGAGGCTCCTGGTGTTTCTGGCCTCTCCATTCATATGTGAATAGCTTGAGAGCCATGGGAGGGCTTCATATCCTCCACATGAGCAGATGAACGGAAGTAGGGTGCATGTATCCCCAAACTGTGGGCTGCCACATCTGTAGCCTGCTCACACATCTGTCTGAAGGCTTCCTTCCCATGTATTACAAACTGCCGCAGATCTCCATGGCCTGGGTGCCACTGTTGTCACAGGGAGACCTACAAAGGCAGAGGCAGGATGAAGGATGGCCTCCGTCCTGTCAAAGTGATCAGGTGGATAATCACCCTGGAGCTAGTGGTTTGGGTAATTATTCATACCTACTATTTTTTTTCAAGATGGACAGCTTCTCATCAGGGCTCAGGGGAGCTAGGTTTGTGACCTTGGACAAGTTATTTGCTTCTGGGAACTCTACCTCGGCACCCCCACCTTGTTCGTAATCTGTGGATGAACAGTCCTGGCCAACTGGTCTCCAGGGCATGTCTGTGAGCTCTCCTCATCCCAACTGCTTCAGTATTCCAGCCCACGCTGGGGGAGGGAAGTAATGAATGATGCATGGGCACAAGACTTGGCCTGAGATGGAAGGCAAGCTCCTTGCTCAGCTCCCCAGGGCCAGCTGTATTCATTAAGCACGTTCTTATTGAGTGTTTCCAAGGTGTCAGGAATATGCTAGCCACACAGTGCTGCACTGTAGGTATGCTGTCTCCTGAAGCCTTCTCAGTTAGGTGGCTTGAGATTTCTCAGGGGGGGTGGGTATTTGAACTCAGCTCCAGAAATACCTTGGTGGCAAGGGCTATACCCACTGCTTGCTAAGGAGCCCTCAGAGTGAGCTGTTAAAGGAGACGTTTCGTTGTTCCAGGGCTCAGGGTCCAATCCCAGTGTTAATCACGCACAGTGCCATGATTCGAGTGTTGATGTTCCTGTCTGAGGGAGAAGCAAGCCATTGAAACTGTATTGATTAGGCTCTTGTGTTGGGGCTTATGGGTATGCATGCATGTAAAGATCAGAAGTCACCTTTGAGTGCTATCTCCTGGTTTCCCAGGGGTACCTGTGCTTACTGGTTAGGCTAGGTTAATGCAGACCTTCCCTGTACACCCATCTCTTCCTTCCCAGAACCAGGATGTCGTAATCAAACCATTCTCCTTTAAGTTGCCAGAATATTCCATCACCATGGCAATAAAGGAAACTAAGACCCTCAGCAAGCACTTTGTAAACTGAGTCTTCTCACCAGTACTTTTAAGTGCTGTAAAAGAAGAAAGATCACCCTGGAGGCCATATGTGCTCTGGTAAAGCACCTGTCCTTTGGGCTTCTTCCCTGGAAGCCTGAGGCACAAACCACACCTGGATGTCTTCATTCCTGTGTGGTGGTTCTGGGCAGCACTTCTCTCGCTGTTTCTGGGAACAAAACATGGAATCAAGGCCCTGGTCTTTCCAGAGTCCTGCAGACAAGAACATCTGGTATGAAGAAACCCTCCATAGATGACAAGACTGAATGGGCAGAGTTGCAAATTGAAGGTACTTGTCCCAGCAAACCCCACCTCCAGGTCTCTGGACCATGGAGCAGGGAACTCTTCTTGCTCTGAATCCCAGGTTGCTGCCATGTAGGCAAGACTAAGAACTATTGAAGACTCTAAAACATCACTCAATATGGTGGCAGAAAAAAACATTTAGAGTGTCATTTTATGTGTTTCTTCCCATAGCATTTTTTTAAAACCAGACATGTACCACAATTTAACATATCTCAGTTTTCAAATACTTTTTTTTTTCAAGAGAGAAGGTCTCACTTAACCCAGGCTGACTCGGGCTCACTCATTATCCATCTGAAGATGATGTTGGTCTCCCTGGTCCTGTCTCTGCCTCCCAAGTACTGAAGTTACAGACATACAGAATTACAACATCATGTCCTGTTTCAGATGCTCGATTTTTACAGAAGTAGAACCAAACTACACTTAGATTTCAGGGAGATCTAGTTCTCCTACCTAGCCCTTCACATTGCACAGTTCTCAAAACTGTAGCCAAGATTTAAAATCTCCCTCAGTTCTATCAAGTGTTTCCAAATCTTAAGCTGCAAAGAAATCAATAGTGTTTACACCTTGGTCATACTGGCTATGTGTTGGCACCAAGGAGCCTCATAATCCACAGCCCTGTCCAACCCAACCCCAACCTCATGCTTAGACCCCAGACAATAAATCAATTTTGACAGCAACCCATACACACACAGTCAGAAAGCATGGTGCACCACTGTGGGAAGGATGTGTGAATCCAAGCATGAATTTCCTTCAGTGGTCTGAGAACAGAGCTCTATGCCTTCCATCCAATAATACCAAATCCTAAGCAAATAGAACCTATCTTGGTCAGTGTGCAGAAGAGTTCTATCCATGAATGACTGTGTTTCTTCACTACTGTTGTGCTCTGGAAAGTTCAATAATCGAGGTGTCCTCTGAACACCTGATCCCACTTTGCAAGCCCCAGGCCTTCCCAGACTCTTTAGAGCTGTCAGTTCTATCAGATATCCCACAGTTGTTTCCCTTGGTACCTGCCGAGTCTGGAGAAGAGCCACCAGGACTATTGATAGAAGAGAAGAAAGGTTCCAAGATGGATTTTGAGCCTCAAATGAGGCCATTAGCCTTAGGACAGCATCCTTGCTCAATCTCGCCTGCCTCTCAGGGCAAGAGTGAAAAGTGGAAACAGCACCCTCAGAGAGGCTCACATGAACCTGTGGAAAGCAGGGGTGAAAAACGCCAACCATCAGGGACCTAACAGCCTTCCTCCACTTGAGAAAAAGGCAGGACATTTAAGAATCTGGAGATGACTCCCAAAAAGACTCAGGGCCAACGGTTCATACATCTGTAATCACATAGCCTCAGTTGGGTGCCCACCAGGTAGCCCAAAGAGAAGGTATGACTAAATGAAGTAACTCAGTAGTTCCCGGGTCCCCTGGTCCCTGTGAAACTCAAGGGAGATGACAACAAACACTTCCGTGGGGTTGAATTTCAGCATTTGACAAACCCAATCCAACTGCTACTGCTGCAGTCCAGGACAGCCTCGGTCTATGTCTTAGTTAGGGTTTACTGCTGTGAACAGACACCATGACCAAGGCAAGTCTTATAAAGGACAACATTTAAATGGGGCTGGCTTACAGGTTCAGAGATTTAGTCCGTTATCATCAAGGTGGGAGCATGTTAGCATCTAGGCGGACACAGTCTCGCACAGCTGAGAGCTCTACATCTTCGTCTGAAGGCTTGCAGGCAGCTAGGATAAAAGTCATAAAGTCCATGCCCACAGTGACACACCCACTCCAACAAGGCCACCTCTTTTCCCGGGGCAAAGCATATTCAAACCACCACACTCCTCTCCCTGGCCCCCATAGGCTTGTTCAGACACATGAGTCTGTGGGAGCCATATCTAACCATAGCATAATTTAAAAGTACATTTAGTTCAACTTCCAAAGATCCCATAGTCTATAGCAGTGTCAACAATGTTAAAAGTCCAAAATTCAAAATCTCTTCTGAGAGCCATCCAATCACTTAAGTGTAATCCCTGAATCAAGACAGGAAACCAGCTGGGCAAACTCCAAACTTTGCATCTCCATGTCTGATGTCAAAGCAGTTTTCAGATCTCTAATTCCTTTTTCATCTTTGTTGACTGCAACAAACTTCTTTTCCTAGGCTGGTTCTACTCCCTGTTAGCAACATTTGTCAGGAAATATCATCTCATATGGCTCTGGCATCTCAAAAGTATAGGGGTCTCCAAGGCAACTTCAATGTTACAGCTTCTTATTTCATTGTCTGGGATCTACACAGGATCTTCTGGGCTCCTCCAAAGCGCTGTTGTCACTTCTCTAGCTCAGGTTGATCCACTCCACTGCTGCTGCTGTTCTTGGTGATCATCCCATGGTACTGGCGTCTATAATATACTTGGGTCTTTTGCTACAACTGGACTTTACCAATAACCTCTCATAGGCTCTCTTCATGGTGCCAAGCCTCAACTCCTTTGTATGACCCCTTCAGTGCTAGGCCATTAACTGCAACTGAGACTGTACCTTCACCAATGGCCTTCCATGGACTCTCACAGTGCCAATCCACAGCTGTTCTTCATGACCCCTTCATGCCTTCAAACCCAGTACCACTGGGTGATTCTTACACATTACCAAGTCCAGTTGCTACACAAGGTACAACCTTGGCTATCTCTGGAACACAGTTTTTTTGTGTTCTCAGAAAGTACTTCAAAGACGATTTTATCTCAGTGATGCTGGTCTCTTCTTAATCAGCTAATTTCTTAGCTCCAGCTAACCAGCATCAATTGTCCCAATAGTCGATTATTTTTTCCTGGACTCTTAAGACAGAGCCATATGGTAGAAGCTGCCAAGTTCTGCTGCTTGCTGGGGCTGGAACATAGCCCCCCTTATTTTATTACTAACTTTCTGTTTTCTAACTTTCTCACTGCCTAACCTTGGTTGTCCAGGAATTTGCTCTGTAGATTGACCTTGAACTCAAAAATCTGCATGGCTCTGTCTCCTGGGATTAAAGGTATGTCTCACCATGCCTGTGCCCATATTTAGCTGGGTGGGATCTTACCCCAAGGTCATCAATCTTTTAATTCTATTTAGTATCTTTGAATGCAGGACTCAGCTCCATTTCACTTCTTGGTGCCCCTTTAATACACAAACCACATAGTTTATATTTTTCTTTACTAAGCTTGCTATGCGTATTCAAAACACTCTTCTTGCAACTTAACCAGAGAACAAAGTCTATGATGGGCATTTTTAAGGCTTCCTTTGTCAATGTAATTAATCTGTGTCTCTTCACCTTAGCCTCAGGCAGACTCTTCAGGCAAGGACAAAAAGCAGCTTTGGTCTCCACCAAAATACCACACAAACAATCTCTAGGCCACATACTGAAATTCTTCTCCATTGAAACCTCTTGGGCTAGGTCTGCACACTTCAAATCATTCACAACAACAAAGTCTTCCAAATTCCTACTAGGTTAGTCCATTAAGCTCCACTTAAAACATTCCAGGGTTTTCCAAATCCAAAGTACCCAAATCCACAGTCTTCCAAACAAAACTATCGTCAGGCCTATCACAGCAACACCTCAGTCCCTGGTACCAACTTCTGGCTTAGTTAGGGTTTTGCTGCTGTGAACAGACACCATGACCAAGGCAAATCTTATAAAGGACAACATCTAAATGGGGCTGGCTTACAGGTTCAGAGGTTCAGTCCATTATCTTCAAGGTGGGAACATGGCAGCATCCAGGCAGGCATGGTGCAGGAGGAGCTGAGAGTTCTACATCTTCATCTGAAGGCTGCTAGCAGAATACTGGCTTCCAGGAAGCTAGGTTGAAGATCTTAAAGCCCAAGCCCACAGTGGTACACCTATTCCAACAAGGCCATACCTCCAAATAATGCCATTCCCTGGGCCTAGCATATATAAACCGTGACAGTCTGTAAGCCACCTGCTACTCCTCTAGCTTGGCACAGCCTCCATCTGTTGTTGGTGCCCTGTCTCCACATTTTCCCACTGTTGTATCCTCCCTGCATGTCAGAGGGCAGGGACCTGTCAGCATGCTGGGAACGACCTCTGAACCTACCCTGTACACAATAACTTTTCTTCATTATTGATTTAACAGGATTTGGGATAACCTAGGGCTAAAACCTGTGGGTGTGTCTTCAAGGAAATTTGTAGAGAGGTTTAACCAGGGGGAAACCCCACCCTAAGTGTGGGTGGCATCATTCCATTGTAGAGGTTCCCAGACTGAAGACAAAGGAGAAAATGATTAAAATATATCTCTCTGAGTCCTTCTGAGAGTGCACTGTAAACACCCATGTCATGCTCACACCCCAGCCCTTCCTTCATGATGGACTGTGTCCCTTCAAACTGTGAGCCTTCCCTGGGTAGCTTCTGTCAAGGACTCTGTCGCAGCAATAAGAATAGCAACTCTGATGAGTGTGGTTTGAATGTCAACTTGCTACCAATAAGAGTCATCAGGGAGCGTCAATTGCAGAATGATCCTGGTGGCTTTGACTGATGTGGGAAGTCCCACCCGAAATGTGGCTAGCACCCTTTGGTAGCAGCCAAGACTGAAAGGGGCTTGGCAGAAGGAAGAGAGGGAGTCCTTTACACCCTCAACTTCCCGGTGCCACTGACTTTATTCACCCTCATCTCTCCTGCTGATCCCTCCACTGGTATCAAAGGCAGCATCCCACAAGCTTTCATCCTTGAGTAAAGACCAGCTACTCTCTAGGGAATCTCAAACCCTGTCTTAGTCAGGGTTTCTATTCCTGCATAAACATCGTGACCAAGAAGCAAGCTGGGGAGGAAAGGGTTTGTTGAGCTTACACTCCCATGCTGCTGTTCATCACCAAAGGAAGTCAGGACTGGAATTCAAGAAGGTCAGGAAGCAGGAGCTGATGCAGAGGCCATGGGGGGATGTTACTTATTGGCTTGCTTGCTTCTCTTGGCTTGCTCAGCTTGCTCTCTTATAGAACCCAAGACTACCAGCCCACAGATGGTACCCCTCACAAGGGGCCCTCCCCCCTTGATCACTAATTGAGAAAATGCCTTACACCTGGATCTCATGGAGGCATTTTCTCACCTGAAGCTCTTTTCTCTGTGATGACTCCAGCTTGTTGTGTCAAGTTGACACACAAAACCAGCCAGTACAGTTTTGCTGCTAGTCTGGGGTTGCTGAAGCACCCAGCCTCATAGACCAAACAGCCTTCAGGGTCTCAACCTGTCAGCCTTTCAGGTATGAGACAGCTGTTGTTACTATTTCAACAGAAGCTGATTTCATAAGTTAATTCTCCTTTTTCCCTGTATCTTTGCCCTCCCTCTACACACACACACACACACAAACACCCCACATGCACAAACACACCCTCATTCATCCTATTGGCTCCATTCCTCTAGAAGATCCTGATTTGTTCAATCACCAATACAGAAAATTGGTACCGAGGAGAGACCTGTTGCTATGATAAACCTTAGCCTTTAGAACTGGTTTGTGGAAGAACCTAGAGCCGCAGGTCAGAGAATCTGATATGTTGCTCACAGGGAAGACTGGACTTTCTAGTGCAAGTCCAGAAGACAAGAATTCTCATACACATGCCTATAGCAGAGGCCCAGCTCAGGAGGCTTCAGAGAGGAACAGAGAAGGACTCCACCGAGACCAGGCCATTTGTGTTAAACTCTGGCCAGGCAACTGGCTGCTGGTTTCCTGTGTTCTAAGAACTTTGAGTGAGGACGAACTCAAAAATGATGGGTGAATTTGTTTAGTGAAGAAAATGTCAAGACAGACAGCACTCAGGCTGTGGCATAGTTACTGCTCACTTCTCTTCTCCAAGTTTACAGTGGTGGAAGGGAGTGGATCAGAGAGATAGGAAACCACGCTGTTAAATAAATACTGGAATGTGAAGCTGCAGACAAGGTGGAATGCAGAAACCTGGAACCGGGAAAGAGATTCACATCAGGAAGAAGAAAACTGGGCTTAGCACTGGAAAACCAGGGAAGATACCCTGATACTCACGAAACACTCCAATTTATTCAAATTCAAATTTGTTTCAAAGAGGAGATCCTGAGCTGGAAATGCTGTGGAAAAGCTTCCCTGCTCAAAGACTACTGGATGGGAAAGCGTTTTCTCTGGTTCAGCTACCAAGGCAAACAGAGGCCACTACAGCTGCACTAGAAGAGGCTAGACCACATCTCAGCTGGCAACAGAGACTGGTAGCAGAGGCCCAGTTCGTGAGGTTGCAGAGAGAAACAAAGGCTCTACTGGGACCTCCACCTACTGCTGGTGTCCCAGGCACGCACCAAGTTTCCGGAGAGCTGCTTAGACTCTGAAAAGATGTTGCTTGAAGCTGCAGAAGCGAAGCTAAATATGGCGGAGAATGCGGGAGATACTAGGATTGTGAGACAAAACCTTCCCAAAAGAGAAACTGTGCATGTAGTTCGAATCTTAACTGGAGGGAGAGGGGTTCAAAAGCTGCTGGAGCCTAAACAATGCCACCAAGAATCCAAAATGCAGAGTGTGGGGTTGTAGGATTGGTTGTTTGCCCAGCCAGCTTCCAGCCTCCATTGGACCCAGTCTTGTCTTGCCCTGTCCCACTTTCCTCCCTTGGCATGTATGGTAGAATATGTAAAATAGGAATCAGGAATGGCCAGCTGCCCACTAATGGCCCACACCTCCTTTGTTTAATCTCTTGCAATCAGAGAGGAGACCAGGCTAGAACATACATAAAAGTGAGCTTAAAGGAGATAAGTGTAGCCGGGCAGTGGTGGCGCACGCCTTTAATCCCAGCACTTGGGAGGCAGAGGCAGGCGGATTTCTGAGTTCGAGGCCAGCCTGGTCTACAGAGTGAGTTCCAGGACAGCCAGGGCTATACAGAGAAACCCTGTCTTGAAAAACAAACAAACAAACAAACAAAAACCAAAAAAAAAAGGAAATAAACGTATCTTCGTTTTGTATCTTTGGCTTACAGGGGCTTACAGAGAGATTTCCTGGCTCTCAGGAGAGATTCTACTCATGACTGTTGACTCCCCCCCACCCCCATTATGGGATGCATTTGAGACTTTAGGGACCAGGAGCAAATGTTCTGATTTAAAGGCAACAGGTTTGTGTGTCAGGTTGACAAGGGGTGGATGTATGCTGATAAGAGTTGATTGTGACTTTGAAATGATTCAGATCTAGGAGACACGATCCCTAGCTGTTTCTGTGAAGGCATGAGAGGGAAGACCCACCCTGAATGTAGACAGAAGTACCACATAAGCTGACTTCTGAGCTGGATAAAGAGATGAGGAGATCCAAGAGGCAGCAGCCACCTCTCTTCCTGTACTTTCTGTGGACACAATGTAACCAGTGGCCTCAATGTAACTATGCTGTGGATACAGTGTAACCAGTGACCTCAATGTAGTCATGCTGTGGACACAATGTAACCAGTGGCCTCAATGTAACCATGTTGTGGACAATGTAAGGGGCTTCCTCAAGCTCTCTTACGAGGCTTTCTGCTATGGTGGACTTACACTCTCAGACATGAGCCATACTAAGCCCTCTTTAAGTTGCTTTTGTCTGACAGTGGAAAACAGGTGTCTCTTCTGTAATGATTTGGCAAAACATGGGCAAATGGGCTGGGGAAGTCTTTGTGGTTGTCCTAGTCTCCTGGGAGTCAAGGGTAGTTAGCTGCCCATTAATCACCCACATCCTCTCTATTTAGTCTCCACTTCACTATGGCTTCTATTGCAGTGGGAGAAGACTCTATGCCTTAAAATACATGAAAATAAACGTAGAATAAATACATGTGTTCTCATATCCCTCACTTAGCTATCTCTGATGAAAAACAAAAACAAGACAAAACAAATAAACAAACACACGGGGAGGCTCAGCAGGACACATAAATGAGTCTGTGATGATGATTCTTGGTTGTCAACTTGACTAAATCTGGGATTAAAACCCAAAAATGGAGGGCACTGCTGTGAGGAATTCTTGCTTAATTCAAATTAAGCAGATCCATTTCTGATCCAGATCTTCGAGGGTAGAAAGGTACATCTTTAATCTAGACCTTGCAGTGGGAAGACATACCCACATCTTTAATCTGGAACGAATCTGGGCCACACCTTTTCTGGAAGCCTATAAAAATCTCACGGTAGAAGAAAGAGTTTGCTCTTTGCCTGCTTGCTCTCACCTAGATAACCAGTTCACTCCTTCACTGGCATGAGAACCTTCCTCTTTGGGCTCCAAGTATATACTGAAGACCAGCTGAGAATCTCTTGGATTCTTGGATTTTCTGTTCATAGCCAGACATTGTTGTATTAAGCTGGACCACAGCCTGAAAGTATACACAGCCCCTCTCATATCTATCTATAGATAGATAGATAGATAGATAGATAGACAGATAGATAAATATTCAGTCTTTAAGCTCTATTACTCTAGAAAATCCTGATTACTACAGAGCCAGTAGATTCCCATTCTCCTTTAGGGAAGCTCAGCTCATGAGCAAGGCCAGAAACATGAGAAGGGAACACTGGGGACCTGGCCCTTTGTCCCACTCTGATCATATGGTAGAACTGTGCTGTGTAGTTACACTTGACCTTTAGATAGGTGAATGATAACTAGTCCTTGATGCCTTGTATTTGCAGGGGTCTATTCTGATATTCCATATTGAGGGAAATATGGAAAGACCCCCTGTCTTCCTTAATTTCTTCACGTTCATCCATAGATTCCAACCAGGACGTATTAGACTTTCCCTAGGACCTTGATAACAAATATTTTATACACAGATGTACAGTTTGAAAGAGAAAGAGAGAGAGAGAGAGAGATATGATAGATAGATAGATAGATAGATAGATGATAGATAGTGCCTTAGGGTTTTACTGCTATGAACAGACACCATGACCAAGGCAACTCTGATTAGGACAACATTTAACTGGGGCTGGCTTACAGGTTCAGAGGTTCAGTCCATTATCATCAAGGCAGGAACATGGCAGCATCCAGGCAGGCATGGTTCAGGAGGAGCTGAGAGTTCTACATCGTCATCTGAAGGCTGCTAGCAGAAGACTGACTTCCAGGCATCTAGGATGAGGGTTTTAAAGCCCAAGCCCACAGTGACACACCTACTCCAACAAGGCCACACCTCCAAATAGTGCCACTCCGTGAGCTAGGCAAACTGACTCTACCACTTTCCTCTCCCTGGCCCCCATAGGCTTGTTGAAACATGTGAGTCTATGAGGCCATACCTAAACATAGCATAATAAAAAATAATGTTTATTCCAACTCCAAAAGTCCCCATGGTCTATAGCAGTCTCAACAATATTAAAAGTCCAAAGTTCAAAGTCTCTTCTGAGAGCCATCCAATCACTTAACTGTAATCCCTGAATCAAGACAGGAAACCAGCTGGGCAAACTCCAAACTCTGCATCTCCATGTCTGATGTCAAAATGGGCTTCAGATCTCTCTCTCTCTCTCTCTCTCTCTCTCTCTCTCTCTCTCTCTCATCTTTGTTGACTGCAACAAACTTCTTTCTCCTGGGCTGGTTCCACTCCCTGTTAGCAGCTTTCCTTGGCAGATATGCCTCAGTTTGACATCTCTAACATCTTAGGGTCTCCAGGGCACCTTGAACTTTATAGCTTCTTGTTCCAATGTCTGGGATTCAAGGGTGATCTTCTGGGCTTCTCAAACAGGCTTGAGTCATGTTATCTCTGCCCACTGTAGCACTCTGGGCTCTGGTTGACTCCACTGCATTTTGGCTGCTATTCCTAGTGGTCATCCCATAGTACTTGCATCTCTAACATGCTGGGGTTTCTCACTGTAACTAGGCTTCACCAATAGCCTCTTAGAGACTCCCTTTATGGTACCAAGCCTCAACTTCTTTGCATGGCCCCTTCCAGTCCTAAGCCTTCAACTGCAATTAAGGCTGTATATTCAGCAATGGCTTCCACAGCCTCTCACAGTGCCAAGCTTCAGCTGCTCTTCATGACCCTTTCATGCCTTCAAAACCAGTACCACCTGAGTGACTCTTACACATTACCAAGTCCAGCTGCAGCATGAGGTACAACCTTGGCTATCTCTGGAACAGGGCTTTTTTGTGTTTTCAGAAAATACTTCCCTGATTTCACCTCAGTCACGCTGGTCTCTTCTTAATCATCATTAACTTCTTAACTCCAGCTAGCCACCATCAATTACCCCAGTAGTCTCCTTCTCCTCTTGACTATAAAGCAAGAGACACATGGCTGAAGCTGCTGAGTTCTGCTGCTTGCTGGAGCTGGAACATGGTCCCCTTTATTCTGTTACCAGAGTTTTCTAACTCTCTCATTGCATAAGCTTGGCTATCCTGGAACTTGCTCTGTAGATTGACCTTGAACTCAGAGATCTGCATGGTGGTCTCCTGAATGCTGGGATTAAATTTGTGAACCACTATGCCTAGATTTAAGCTTTTCTTTACCTAGAACTTGCTCTGTTCCAGGTTAGCCTTGAACTAAGAGATCTGCTTGCCCCTATCTCCTGGAATTAAAGATCTGTACCACAGTGCCTTGACCTAAATTTAGCTGAGTTGTATATTGCCCCAAAGTGCCATTCCTTTAATCTTTTATCTTCTTGAACATAGGATTCATCTGCATTCTACATACTGGTGACTTTTAATACTTGTACCATATATTTTGTATTTTTCCTTTCTCAGCTTGCTCCTTTTCATTAAAATGTTCTTCATAAGGGTGAACTTTAGTAACCACACAGCAGAATTTAGACCAGATTGTTTTGAAACTTCCTTTTTCAAAGCAATTAATCTAAATCTCTTCACATTAGCCTCAGGCAGACACTTCAGACAATAATAAAAAACAGTCACTTTCTTCACCAAAATACCACAAAAAGAGTCTCTAGGTCACATACTGAAGTTATTCTCCATTGAAACCTCTTGGGCCAGGTCAGCACAGTTCAAATCAGTCTCAGCACCAAAGTCTTCCATATTCTTACTAGGATACCCATTAAGCCTCACTTAAAGGATTCCACTGCTTTTCAAATCCAAAGTCCCCAAATCCACATTTTTCCAAACAAAAGCATGGTCAGATCTATCACAGCAATACCCCACTCCTGGTACCAACTTCTGTCTTAGTTATGGTTTTACTACTGTGAACAGGCACTGTGACCAAGGCAAGTCCTATAAAGGACAACATTTAATTGAGGCTGGCTTACAGGTTCAGAGGTTCAGTCCATTATCATCAAGGGGGGAGTATGACAGCATCCAGTCTGGCATGGTGCAGGTGGAGCTGAGGGTTGTACATCTTCATCTGAAGGCTGCTAGAAGACTGCCTTCCAGGCAGCTAGGATGAGGATTTTAAACCCCAAGCCCACAGTGTCACTCACTAGGCTAGGCAAACTGAATCCACCACAAAGAGAGAAAGAGAGAGAGAGAGAGAGAGAGAGAGAGAGAGAGCCAACACTGACAGAGAACCTATTGCCATCTATCAAGAAAAATATTCTCCTCTTAATTTTTTTCTTTGCAGCCATTGAAAAATTTAAAAATTATCTTTTGCCAAAAGACAGGATGTAGCCCACAGGCCACAGTTGGGCCCTGGGACCCAACATTCTTACCCCCGAAGCCTCTCTTCACTCCTGGCCTTGCCCACCACCTGCTGCCAATCCCAGAAGCCTCGTGTGAGACACAATTTCATGAATGACAAAACTAGAGAAGGAAGGACGGACTGCTGTCTCCTATCAGGGAAGGCACAGGGCTAGGACCTGGCTTCTCCCCAAGGTGAGGGTGGGTGGGCAAATGTTTGCCTCTGCTTACCTTACAAGTCATCCCTTAACATATTGTTCTTGCTGCTGCTGGTTTTTGAAACTGGGTTTTGCTTTGCACCTCAAGCTAGGCTACAACTTCCTATCTGGTGTCTTAGTGTTCTATTACAGTGAAGAGACATTATGACTGTGGAAACTCTTACAAAGGAAAACATTTAATTTATGTTTTCTTACAGCTTCAGAGGTTTAGTCTATTAGCATCATGGGGCACAGGCAGACAAGATGCAGGAGAAAGAGCTGAGGGCTCTACATCTGAATTGTCCGGGCGGCAGCAAGAGATACCTGGGCCTGGCTTAAGCTTCTGAAACCTCAAAGTCCACTCTCAGTGACAGACTTCCTCCAATCAAGCCACACCTCCTAATAGTGCCACTCCCTATGAGCCCATGGGGGTAATTTTCATCCAAGCCACCACAGCTGGCTTTGAGCTAGGAAAGCTTCCTCTTTCTGCCTCCTGAGTGCTGGGATTTGCAGATGGATACCCTCTTCGTGTTGTTCTTGGCAGCCCTCAGCTGTTGATCAGTCCACCTCTTCCCCCCTCCCCCCTTGCTTTTCACACCAGCTGAAGCCCTCTGTAAAGCAGAAGGACCTGGCCTGGGTTTCATTCCCCAGGGGCACAAAGTACAACAGATAAAACTGCTACCAGGTTCCACTGACACCTGCAGATAAGGGGAGTCTGATTTACCCCCTAGGGTGGTAATTTCCTGGGATTTTGGCTTTCCCAGATTCACCCTCTAAGCCATTTATTGACTTGTTTCTGGTTTTCTGGTCAGATGAGTTAGATTATCTTGATGGTAGAAGTCACACAGGATGTGTGGAATGCTCCCAGCAGGTGTAAATGATGTGTGGTGACTTTACTTCCCCTACGCTGATAAAGCACTGTAGGACACACATCTCTCCAGGCTGGGGACTTACTGGCCCTGACAGTCCTGGTCCTAGATAACCATAACAAAGGACTCAGGAGGAGATCAATAACCAGTCATTCACAGGGCTGATAGACCCTGAGTCCAGGCTGGGACCTTGATTACACCACTCTGTCCCAGTTTGCTTTCTGTTACTGTGATAAAACATGGACCAAAACTAATCTGGGAAAGAAAAAGGTTTGTTCAACTTACAGGTTCCTGCCCATCATCAGGAAGTGAAATAGAAGCCGTGGAGGAACAATATTGTAGTTTTGTCCATGACTCATGTTTAACTTCCTTCCTTCCTTTCTTTTCTTCATTCATTCATTCATTCATTCATTTTTTTTCAGCTATTGTCTTATTTGGGGTATTACCGATGTGAACAGACACCATGACCAAGGCAACTCTTATAAGGACATTTAATTGGGGCTGGCTTACAGGTTCAGAGGTTCGGTCCATTATCATCAAGGTGGGAGCACAGCAGCGTCCAGACAGGCATGATGCAGGAGGAGCTGAGAGTTCTCCATGTTCACCTGAAGGCTGCTAGCAGAATACTAGCTTCCAGGCAGCTGGGATGAGGGTCTTAAAGCCCACGTCCATAGTGACACACCTACTCCAACAAGGCCACACCTACTCCAACAGGACTACCCCTTCTAATAGTGCCACTCCCTGGGCCAAGAGTATAAAAGCCGTCACACTCCACGCCCTGGCCCCCATAGGCTTGTTCAGACACACGAGTCTGTGGGGCCACACCTGAACGTAGCTTAATAAAAAGTACATTTAGTCCAACTTCCAAAGCCCTTATATTCTACAGCAGTATCAACAATGTTAAAAGTCCAAAGTTCAAAGTCTCTTCTGACAGCCCTCCAATTGCCCGGCAGTGGTGGCGCACACCTTTAGTCCCAGCACTCAAGAGGCAGAGGCAGGCGATTTCTGAGTTCAAGGCCAGCTTGGTCTACAGAGTGAGGTCCAGGACAGCCAGGGCTACACAGAGAAACCCTGTCTCAAAAAAAAAAAAAAAAAAGAAAAGAAAAGAAAGAGATCCCTCTAATCACTTAACTGTAATCCCCAAAGCGAGACAAGAAGCCAGCTGGGCAAACTCCAAACTCTGCATCTCCATGTCTGGATATCATAGCAGACTTCAGATCTCCAACTCCTTTTCATCTTTGTTGACTGCAACAAACTTCTTTCTCCTGGGCTGGTTCCACTCACTAGCAGCTTTCCTTGGCAGATAACCCATGGCTCTGGCATCTCTAACATCCTGGAGTCTCCAAGGCAACTTCAGTGTTACAGCTTCTTGTTTCATTGTCTGGGATCTACACAGGATCTTCTGGGCTCCTTCAAAGCGCTGTTGTCATTTCTCCAGCTCTGCTCTTTATAGCACCTAAGCTCAGGATGATCCACTCCACTGCTGCTGCTATTCTTGGTGATCATCCCATAGAACTGGCATCTATAATACACTGGGGTCTTCTGCTGCAACTAGGCTTCACCAATAGCCTCTCATAGGCTCTCTTCATGGTGCCAAGCCTCAACTCTTTTGTATGACCCCCTTCAGTGTTAGAACGTCAACTGCAACTGAGTCTGCACCTTGGCTTCTCACAGTGCCAAGCTTTAGTTGCTCTCTATGACTCCTTCATGGCTTCAAAACCAGTACCACTGGGTGATTCTTACACATTACCAAGTACAGCTGCAACACGAGGTACAACCTTGGCCCTCTCTGGAACACAGCTTGTTTGTGCTTTCAGAAAATACTTCCTAGATTTCACCTCAGTCATGCTGGTCTCTTCTTAATCACCATTAACTTCTTAACTCCAGCTAACCACCATCAATTACCCCAGTAGTCTCCTTCTCCTCTTGACTATGAGGCCAGAGCCAAATGTGTGAAGTTACTGAGTTCTGCTGCTTGCTGGAGCTGGAACATGGCCCCCCTTATTCTATTACCAGTTTTCGCTTTTCCAACTTCCTCACCACCTAAGCTTGGCTGTCCCAGAACTTCCTCTGTAGATTGACCCTGAACTCGGAGATCTGCATGGCTCTGTCTCCTGGGATTAAAGGTGTGTACCACCACGCCTGGATCTAAACTAAGCTGGGTAGGATCTTGCCTCAAGGTCACTACTCCCTTGATTCAAATTAATATCCTTGAACACAGGATTCGGCTCCATTTCCCTTCCTGGTGCCCCTTTAATACTTGAGCTATTATATTTTATATTGTTCCTTTCTCAGCTTGCTACAATTGTTTAAAATGCTCTTCATGAGACTTAACCAGAGAACAAAGTCTATGATGGGCGTTTCTAAGACTTTGTCAATGCAATTAATCTGAGTCTCTTTACCTTAGTCTTAGGCAGACTCTTCAGACAAGGGCAAAAAGTAGCCACATAATTCACCAAAATACCACAAAAACAGTCTTTATGCTACATACTGAAAATTTTCTTTTTTCAAACCTCTTGGGCCAGATCTGCACAGTTCAAATTACTCTCAGCAACAAAGTCTTACATAGTCCTACAAGGATGGTTCATTAAGCCCCATTTAAAGCATTCCACCACTTTTCAAATCCCAAATCCCCAAATCCGCATTCTTCCAAACAAAGCCTAGTCAGGCCTACCCCAGTCCCTGGTATTAGCTTCTGTCTTAGTGAGGGTTTTACTGCTGTGAACAGACACCATGACCAATGTAACTCTTATAAAGGACAACATTAAATTGGAACTGGCTTACAGGTTCAGAGGTTCAGTCCATAATCATCAAGGTGCGAGCATGGCAGTGTCCAGGTAGGCATGGTGCAGGAGGAGCTGAGGGTTGTACATCTTCATCTGAAGGCTGTTAGCAGGATACTGACTTCCAGACAGCCAGGATGAGGGTCTTAAGCCGACACCCACAGTGACACACCTACTCCAACAAGGCCACACCCACTCCAACAAGGCCACACCCACTCCATCAGGGCCACACCTCCTAATAGTGCTCCTCCCTGGGCCAAGTGTATACAACCCAGACTCAACCTATCTAGGGATGACCGTTCCACCTACAGAGAGCTGGGCCCTCCTATAGCTATTAGTAATCAAGAAAATGTCCCCACAAATGACAACCAAGATTAGGCATCTAAGACTTCGAACTCCGCTGGACCAGGGGGTGCCCATGTCACTTCAGCAGCCCTGATGCTCAGTCACTGTTGTCTACATTGCTCTTGAGGATCCAAATGATTATCTTTTCTGAGATTTGCTCTTGAGGGGGTAGTTTCTTTTTGATGTTTTAAAATAAGAAGTGTCATTCTCCCCCATCCCCCGTTTGTTAGGTTTACTTTGTGTGTCAGTGTGTCTCTACAACCCTGAATCTAGCAAGCTGTTCCTTTAACGTCACCAGAATAATATTATAGTGTGTAATCTGAATGTGGAAGAGTGCCCCAGATGCACGCTAAAATAGTTCATGATGATCCCTCACCCCTATTAACTGTGAGGTCTTCCAGGAGGTCTGTAACACAAAGCATGGCAGAGTATTTAATGCTGATCCCAAAGATTGTGAGAATACTCTTAGGTCTGGCCAATAGGCCACAAAAAAGTTGTTTTGTGATAAGGCTAGATCCATAAGTTGGTGGAAGGCTTTGCTAAAACCTTTAAGAGTCTTCCACCGGAAGACCAGCTACTTTTCAGAGAGCGAGCTAGCTAGAGGTTGGTTGGCTCTCAGAAAGCTAGTCCGAGGTTTGGAGACCAGAGAAGTGGAGGCTAAAAAAGCTATTGATAACAGACAATCCACTACATCAACACGTAATATTCAGAATTTTACAAGGAAAGGCTATGGGCCTAGGATCCACTGTGTAATCCTTGCCAGGGATGAGTGGGGGACAGACAGGCTGAAATTTCATTAGGTTGGTCTTGAAAACCAACCTGTTAAGATTAGACTCTTATTCTATTCAAGTGGGTTTTGAAATTTTAGGGTTTTTTTTTTTTTTTTTTTAAGGAAATAAATACTCCTATAGATTTTTTCCCAATCAGATGCCCATCATTGAAATTAACCATTTCTTCAGCTTACCTTTGGATTGAGATCAACTCCCACCTGGCCCTTCTGAGGTGCTACTATGCAGGGAGTGATTCCTTAGCCACACAGAATGTAACTTTGAAATGTGCTGGAGGAAAAAAATTAGCATTTCCAGTGAACTGGAAAGAATGCATCTGATTTCAAAAAGCATACTTAAAAAAAAAAAAAGTGCACCCAAATTGATTCTGCCAACTCCAGGGCCATTCTGCCCAGTCAGATTGGAAATGCGTTTTTTTTTTTTCAATAGGACAAGTTTATTTATGTGTGTGGGTTTTTTTTTTTTTTGAAAGAAATATGAAGATCTAGGCAGAGGGAGGGGAGAAAAGCACTGTGGAATTAATATAGCTTAGATTAATCAGAGTGCCTGCTTTCAAGCTGTATGCCCCCACAGAGGAGAGAATTAATGAGCACTTTATGCAATGAATATATTTTTTTTCTTTCATTATCTAGGTATTTCAGAGGAACGTGATTCTTCTTACTTGAATTCTCCAGGTACTTCTCTTTCACTTTGCATGTATAATTACAGCCTCAAGATGTTTGGAGAGGAGTCTCAGGGTGGAAGAAAACTTGGGGGCCCCTACCCTCATGCAAATGAGGCCGGTCCTCACCATCCATTGCAATTCTCAACTGACTCCTTCTGAGCAAAAACTCCATTTTGGGATTATCCTCAGGCCAGTCTCTCCAGTTCTGGTTAGGGGAAGGGTGCTTCAGTAAGAATCCAGATGCCCAAGCCCTCTCCAGGAGAGTTAACTCTACCAGGTCTGGGGCAAAGCCTCAGAACCTGTATTTTTCAAAATCCATCTAGCAGATATGCTAAATCACCATAGTTAACGCATGAACCGCATTACAGTGGTGATTTGTCGATTCACGGCTGAACCTGATGTTTGTGTCTCAGGCTCAGCTGCAACGTGAGACCCCTAAGCATGTGTGGGCTCTGCAGAAAGGACCTGGTTTACCACCCATCCTGTCCCAGTAACACACACACACACACACACACACCCAGTTATACTGGCTGTGTAGTCTGTCTGGGGTCTTCATAGTCCCCAATTTTTTCAGCTTCCAGAAAATGGGGAGAGAGCCAGGGACTAGATGGATGGAATTCCCCAAACCCCAGGCTCATGGCATTATCCTCCTCTGCAGCTTCACACAACGGAAAAACAGGTGGCCAGAAGCAGAAAGTGAGCGCATCCAAGAAGGCTGGAGCCATTGAAAGCTCTGGGCACAGATGTCTAGTTGGTGGAATGTCTGCCCATCAGCAGGCGTTGGAAGAAGAGCCTGGGCAAGTCCTCCACAGCAATGGCTTCAGCCATCTTCTGCCGCGCCCTCCTGGGCCACCTCCTTCACCAAGCTCCCTTTTAGACTGAAGTGGGGTCATGTGATTGGAGATTAGCAGTGCCCTGGACCTCCCTCCCTTTAATCCGTACCCCCTAGTTTCATATGTCAGCAGGCTCCAGCTTACATGACCGGGTTCACATCGTTCCCAAAGCCCCACTCAAGATTGAAGAAAAAAGGACCGAGCTGGTTCAGGAAACAGGCTGAGCTGGCTCCTTAGCCGATCCCTGCCCTACCCCCACTCTTTCTGAGCCCAGAAACTTCAAATTCAGGCAAATAGTAGCAGCCCTCCTTCTGGCCACCTTCCCTTGGCCTCATTTCCATTAGCACAAGCAGTGCAACCTTCCAAGGCCTGGACTTGGGTAATTACGCTCTCATCAGTTCCGTTCACCTGCAACCTTCATTAGACACTGGTGTATAAAATGGTCATCTCTGTACACACAGCCAACTGGGCAGAACTGGCCTCCCAGACCTCCGCCCACGCCTGCTTCCTCCGTGGGGGTGGCTGGCAACAGCTCCTTGCTCTCCCTGAGTGCTGGAGGAAGTGACTTGGAGCGGGGCAGGGGCTTTGCGCCCTCTGCAGACCCCTCCCCCCAGTGCTCACCAGCGGGGTCAGTGATTAGAGTAGACAATTGTTCTTTTCCTTGGCGTGGAGGGGGCGGGGTCCTTGGCGTGGAGGGGGCGGGGTGCAGCTGGGTGACCTCAGCATCTTTAGACCCCGTGTCTTCCCTCAATCACCCAGTGCGGGTCCTGTATCTGGGACACATGGCCCAGGGAGTCAGTATGCCCTCTCCCAATGCTGTCTTTGTCCATTCACCCAATACCATGCCTCAAATGCCTATGTGGTGGCAGTCGCTGGTGTAGAGGAGTAGCTCATCAGGGACTCAGAGAAAGCCCTCATCTCAGTCGAACCTACCTGGTAAAAAGCAGGACATGGGCAATATGTAACTGTCTTTAACCAGCAGGCACTGATATTGCTCTTGGTTCGACTTGATGCATTTTGGTAATGACAGACAACAAATCACAGCTACTTAGCTACTTGTGAACATACTATGGAACCTTGGGGGGTGTGTGTGTGTGTGTGTGAGAGAGAGAGAGAGAGAGAGAGAGAGAGAGAGAGAGAGAGAGGTGGAGATAGACGGAGGCACAGAGAGACACAGAGGGGACAGGAGTACCTGCTATAGATTCCTGGGCATGCTCAATAGAGGATGTGCATCCCAACCAGACCAACAAGGACAGGCAGGCAAGCATCAGGCTGGCTGAGGGGTAGGAGCTGAAACCGAGAAGGTAGAATTTGCCAACATCTCCATGGGGGGAGGGTACCCATCTGCACTCAGGAGGCAAAGGTCTATCATGTTCTTGATGACAAAGCCACTCCCTACATGCAAACTTGGGCAAGTGCTAAATTCCTGGACCATAAAGGCAGAGACTCACTACCATGGGCCTCTTCCCATCTTCTTTTGTAGATCTGCTCACTCCTCTGAGAGCTGAGGCGTTAAAATTCCCTACAGTTTGGATACACCTCGGCCTCTCTCTAAGGAGCGTGGATTCAGAACTAGCATGTATGCAGTGTGCTCTGTACTCCCCTAGACTCCTGGTTTGCTGCATCTGCATCCATGGGCAACTGTAGATGCATCATCTTTCCACCATGACTTGAACGTGAGCCTGCCTCTGGAATCAAATCTGGATTGGAGACCTGTTCCCAGTGGTCCCTGTCTTTGTGACCATGGCTCTAAACAGAGCCTTTTAAGAATGGACACACTAGCACACCCTCTAAATCCCAGTTAGGTGAAGCTGGCCTGTGGGCTAATGCAGGGACCCTAAGTCGGTGTAGGAGGCTCCCTGGACCCAAGCCTACTTGTATCTATCAGCACAATAATCAAGATTATCTTTAGATCCCAAAAGGCTGTCCCATTTCTGTCCAAGAAGGATCATGGACCAGCCAGAGCTGGCTTCCCAGTTTGTGGTCCACACATACTTGTTGGAGAGGATGAGGCTAGTTTTCCAGTAGAGGAAAATGAGCAAGCAGAGGTCTACCAAAAAGGTTTCACAAGGGAACCAGCCCATAGCCACTTATGAGTGTGGGTTACATAAAAGGAGTGGCTGGAAGACTTCTCCTGGGTGACAGCAACTCTGCAAATACTCAGCTGGAGTTCTCTTTGCCCCAGTTAGGAGAAGCCACTGTACCTGCTCTGTGGGAAGCCTCCCGTGTCCTGCTGGGTGTTTTAGAGACCACTTGCATTGAGGTACCCACAAAGTGGCCTTGCCTTCTCAAGTTTTAACTAGTTCTTAGACCACAGCTCTTTAGGCAGAGGACTTTATCCTCTAACCCATCTCTGATGGTCTCTCTGATATCCCCAAGAAAGGATCTCAGGCAAGTGGCTTTAGCCAAGCCCCCAGAGCTCATCAAGGCCTCCCTTCTCAGTTTTGGATGCACAACACTTAAGGCGTAATTGGCATGACGGAATGGACAGTACATTCTAGGACGGAACACAAAATACACTTTAAAATGGAATAGCAAGTGAAGGTCATCCCTGCTGTTCAAAGGTGGACAGAGTGAGCACAGAGCGTCTCGTACTTTGGGGAGGCTGTTTCCCCACATCTGATTTGCTGCTCGGCGAGTCACTGAGAGCTTACTGAAAATGCGAATTATTTTCCTCTCTTCCCTTGATCATATTGATTCAGAGAGTCCGAAAAGACAGGACATTGAAAGCAATGTACATTTACCGGGGAAAAATGGAGGCTGGAGGTGAGGTGTGGAGAACCATCCACCCTGAATTTCAGCCATTGCAAACCTAGTTAATATTTCCTTCGTCTTGTTTTGCTCTCTCTTTATTTAAACACGTGATTTGAAAAGGAAATTTGACACTACCATTTTGAATGGAAAAATCTGAGTCATTTGCCACAAATAGGGAGTTCTCCATAGTGATAGTCTATAATGTGCTTATTAGCATAATGACCCTCCCGTTCCCTGAACCTACTCCATTTCTCATTAGGAAGCAAGGGGTTGAAGGAAGGGGGCTTTGAATAGGTCTGGTCTGTAACGAGATGGCTTTGACACCTTAATCTTTGGAAGACCCCTCCCCCACCCCAAATCATCACAGGGAAAGAGCCTTCCAAAACAATAACAAAAAATGAAGCACTCTGGGAGCTGAAGCCAGGCCCAGGTTTCCCAGGAGACAAGAGGACGCTTGGGTTCTTGGTTCATCACTCACACCTAGGCTGTTTCCATAACAAGTTAGTGCCAGGTGTTTTCAGTCAGCTTGTTTTGTTTTTTAAGGAACTAAATTTTATGCTTTGACTTTGTCTTAAGAATTTTTACTTCTGGTTTAAAAATCAGCACCTGGGGGGGGGGGGAGAGGTTCAGTCAGTGCTTGTCATGAAGCAGGAGGGCCTGACTCCAGCCCCCACCCAGCACCCACATTAGGGAAGGATAAGATCCAGGTACCGGATGGGTTCTGTAAGCCCCCATCTGGGGGCTGGGGGAGGCAGGGCCGAGTGGCTCCCTGAGGCTTGCTGGCTAGCCAATCTATCCAAATCTGTGAGCTTTGGATTGAATGAGAGGCTCTTTGAAAAGTTAAGGCCGAGGGCAATGAGGAAGACACAGACATTGATCCCTAGCCTCCACATGCGTATGAACCCATATGCATATGTGCACGACCCCCTTACACATACATGCACACAAACCAACATATGCAAAGGGCAGACATGGAGGTGTTTCCGTAACCTCTTATACTTTCTGTTTGGACACACACAAGGAAGGCACACACAGCCACTGCAATACATGTGCATCTGTGTGCTTCCCTCCTTATCACCCGGCAGGCAGGACAAACATTATTCTGTTCTTTGCTTCAACAATGCAATAAGGGGGCTGCTGTCACTACCCGATGAGTTTTGAGCTTCTTCTCCCCCCCCCCCCCCGCCTGAGTCGTGACTCCATTGTGTGGAGGAAGAGCAAATGGGGTTATTGAACCAGCTCTTGGTGATGGTTTCCTTGTTTCAAGGCAGCAGCACTGTGATGAGTAAACCTGGGTACCCATCACTTGAGTTTCTATGGACAGTGGCAGAGTGAATCACAAGCACTGCAATCAGCATAAGCTTTAGAAGGTCATTTAGTGCTGGTGTATGATGCCCCCATCCCTATGGGCAGGGGCTGTGGCAAGGAAGTTGAGACAGAAAAATACAGACTCAGAAAATTTCCTTTTTTATTTTCTCCATGTCTTCTGGCTTCAGTCTGTAGAAGGGGAGGAAAAAAAGATAATTCAATTTGAGCTGCATACCCCCTGACTGGGTTCTGTATGAATTATGGATTTTTAAAAAGACAGGAAGGGAGGTGAGATATTGAATTTCCCAAACTGGTTTTATCTTACTCAATTTAAAGTTCATCTTCTTGTTCTGATTTAGGCTCTGGCGTGAAAAGTGGCCCGGCAGCATCTCTCCTGGTCTTCTAGCAATTAGTTGGTGGGTATATGCAATCCCAGGAAACAAGGGATTTGTTTTCCTGTGTTCAGTGGCTCCTTTCTATGGTTCCCATTGGCCCTGTCAGTGTTTGCAGAAAAACCAGGGCTCTAGACCCAGGCTTTGATGGGACTTAAAACTACAGGGGTTCCCAGACCACCAAGGGGCTTACATTTGGGTGCAGGGCTGTTTCTGAGGGGGCAGACACAAATGGAAGATTTTTAAAGACAGAGAAATACAGTCGGTGACTCAGAAATGCAGCAAGCAGGATCCTGACATGGGGGATTGTCATCTTTATGAAGTCTTTTTTTTTTCTTTCAAAAACACCAGGCAGGCTGGAGCCGAGGGGTCTGTACCAGCTGTGACCTTGGGCGCCCCTACAGGGCATTTGCCCTTAAATCTGGAGACATTTTAGGTTTCTCACGACTTGCTGGGGTGGGTGGGGGTTGGGAGTGCTATTAGCATCTAATGGAAACCCAGGCCAGGCTAAGCATCTCACATGTCCCAGCAACCGGTCTTTACAATTAAGAATGATCTCAACTAAATGGTTAGTGGCTCTCTGGTATAGAAATCCAGCCCTAGCCCAACTTTGAGATAAAAATCAAAATTATGTGGGAACCGATAGCTGCCTTGGTGCAGTGGGAATACCTCCACACACCCCAAGGGCTGGGAAGATGCTGAGTATGTCCTATGTCCATCACTAGTCAGGTAGCTGGCACAGATGGACCCTTCATGAGTCTCCCTGATTTCTATGCTACAAAGCATACACACAATCTCAGAGGGGAAATGTGTGTGTGTGTGTGTGTGTGTGTGTGTGTGTGTGTGTGAGAGAGAGAGAGAGAGAGAGAGAGAGAGAGAGAGAGAGAACTAACAATTTTTCTTCTCTGAGCTCAGAGAGCTTTCCCAGGACAATGTTATTTCACACTCCTATAATATAACCCAGAGAAGGATGGACACTTGCCTTCTCCATGCACACAATTTCCCAGATAGCTGTTCCCCGACAGCGAATTAGTGAGGGGCCTGGGTCAGAATCGATAAGTCCTGAAGCCCTTTTTTTATTTTTGCAAAATGAAAACAGCTCTTTTTTTTTTTTCTGATTATAAAAATGATACATGCACATTCTCTCTTAAAAAATTCAAACCTTACAGGAAAACCATGAGAAAGAGACATGAAGAATCCTCCTTACAGCAGGAGATAAACAAGTGGAGACATCTTGGTACTTATCTTGCTAGCTCTTTCTGTGGCATGGGCTTGTATTTACTGTCCTGAAATCCCGACTTGCCTGTGGGAATCAGAGGGGGTGGGATAGTGACTCTGTTCTCAATAGCATTCATGTACCCTGGCTGGGAGTCTCTTTAACTTCTGCCCCCAGGGAACCAGGAAGTGTACCCAGCCCCAACTGTGACAACTGAAAAGTGTCTCTAGATATTGCCACATGTTCTTTGGGAAGAAGAGCAAAATTAACCCAGAACCAGAAAAGGGACTAAGTTTCAAGTTGTTGTTTGGGGGGGGGGTTGTTGTTATTGTTGTGTTTTTTGTTTGTTTGTTTGTTTTTGTCTTCTTTTCTTCTTCTTTTCAGTTCTTTTAGACAGATCTCACTGTGTAGATTAATTAGGCTGGCCTCAAACTCTGAATTCTGCCTACATCTGCTTCCCAAGTGCTGGGATTAAAGGTGTGTGTGTGTGTGTGTGTGTGTGTGTGTGTGTGTGCGCGCCTTCACTACCCTTTGCATTTCAATGTGGAAGATTAGCCAAGAGCTTTATGTACTTGTCTTTTCTTAGCCTCAGTTTCCAGCCTTTCAAAGTGAGGTCAAAGAATGCCTGTTCAATAGACTGCTGAGCTGGGTCTCAGGATGCTCCGTGGGGATGGGGTGAGGGTGGGATTGGGGGTGGGGCTGGGAAGGGAGGAGAAAGCCTTGGGGTGTTTCAGCCTCTCAGCCCAGGTCAGTGAGGAGTGCTGGGTTGTTTGAGGTTTGGTTTTGAGTTCTCTTGGAAAACAGAAGTAAAAAAGTCTGCTTCAATTCTGTAGGCTAAGATTCCAGGTGGGGTTGTTTTTTGTTTGTTTGTTTTTGTTTTGTTTTGTTTTAGTCCGTGTAAACCTTGCCATCTTCTGAGCTTCAGATATTTTAAAACGGGGGTGGGGGGAAAAAAACAACAAATTTGTGAGACCTGTTGGAGAGGTGAACAACAGAACAGGGGAGGGGAGAGCTGAACAACAGAACAGGGGAAGGAAGAGCTGAGTCACAGGAATAACAGAACAGGGGAGGGGAGAGGTGAGTCACAGGCTGATTTTACTGGATTTTTTTCACAAAGCCATGGTTCTCAACTGTTGCTGAGAAAGGAGGGGCTCTGGGAGCCTCTCTTTTTGTTCCCTGCCTTTCCCCATCTCCATACCCCATGCACCCTTGGGTGGCTCCAGGCAGCCTTCTGACCTAACAGTCGTGTTGGGTTTTGTTGTTGGTGTTGATGGTGGTGGTGCTGGTGGTGTTGATGGTGGTGGTGGTGGTGTGTGTGGTTCCCATGGGAAGAAACCATCCCTTCCCTGGTCCCTAAGGGCAAACCTATAGAGTGACACCTCAGTAGGCCATAGCTCTCACTGACCTCCATTTCCTTGTCCACAGTATAATGGTGCCCTAACCCTCCTAAGATGTCAGTGTCCCCCTGAACCATGCTCCCCAGGGGCCCACAAGCCCTGAAAGCCTGTCTCCTATCCCTGCCCCTTACTTTCCCTCTGCTCCAGAGGGCCTGGGGCTCCTTGAGGCCTCCTGCTCCCTTTGCTGGCTCTACACATTTGAGATTCTCTGGCCAACACTGATCTCTCCATTAGTCTGGCAACAGCCCAAGGACCGGGTTCCTAAGTTTGCCCATAGTTGTGCTGAGACCATCTTGTACAACTGCCCAGCATCCATAGAGGTTGGGGTGGGGTGTTTTCACTCCCAGAAGTGTGATTTGTTTGGTAAACGTTCAGCATCAGCCTTTCATACCTCCACAGTTCCCTACTCCATTCTTCTAAGAGTCCCCTCTTAAGGGACTGAGATGAACATCTCCCATTAGTGGGTTTGGGGACTCATCCCTTAAACCACCTGCCCGATGGCCCACATACCACACCTACTGTTCCTTTGCATCTCACAGCCCTAAGCCCAGAGGGACTCAGCCACCAAGACTGTGGGACTCATCTCATTCTTTCCCTGTCACCTCCTCCATGAGTGAAGTAGTGACACCTCTCCAGGACAGTCCCATCGGCCCCTGCCAACTCTCCTGATTTCTGCTTTGACTTCAAGTAGCTCTCTCCAAAGAACTTTCCAGATAGCAGACTGAGGCATGTCCCTTGACTCTGAGAAATATGCTGGTCTCATCCCCATCCCTGGTAAGAATCCAAGCTTGGGGTAAAAGCTCTATGGGATCAAGTCCCTTTTCTTACGCTCTGCTTCCTGCCCCCACTAACATGGCTCTTTCTCTAAGAAGCTCCTTCTACACACTCTGCCAGGACTCTCAGGATATAAACTCCACTACAGGCCCATGTCTACCTTGTCTTTGCTGTACCTTGTGGGCCCAGAGCAAGAACGGCAAAGGGTGACGTATGTTCTGTGGGCTGTTTGCCCTAGCAGAGTAGAGAATGACTCACCGTACAGGAAGAGGGATGGCTCTGGCCTTCTCTGCCCCTCCTCCAGCCTTCCTAGGATCCTATCCTGGGGGAGGTTGTGCTAGGGAAGCTTAGGTGATTACCTCACTCCCATCCTCTCCCCCTGCCTTGAACTCTCTGGTCCTTGGCAACAGGCTGAGGACCTCCCCTTCTGCTGACCTGTGGGCACAGATGTTCCCTAGGTGTGAAGGCACAGGCCACAGATGGCTCCATTCGCAGGCGGGTGCCAATGCCTGGTACTCCGGCACATTTGTTCTCTCAGAGGGTGGCATCAGCCCAGAATCACCTCAGATTACATGAACATCCTGCCTTTCGAGAGAGTGAAGAATTTCGGGGGAGTATAGGGAGGTATTCTGGGCAAACAAGGCCTCCTCTGAGTTCCTTCTGCCAAGTGCTCTAGGTTTTCCTCAACTTGTGGGAAACATTGCCAATGGTCAGGCTCCTAGTCCTCAGATGGGGTGAGCTCTGCTGGATGGCCCCTGGCTGACCTTCTGAACCTATAGGTTCTCCTGTTAGAGGCAACCAAGGCCTTCCCCTAAAACATCCCATACATATGCAAGAAGCCTCCTGGCCCCAGTTTACCAGCATTGTCACGCCCACAGCCCAGACTCATCAGGGTCTTCAGGCTTCCCTACTGCACACCAGGGCTCCTGCACATTGACACTTAACTGTTCCACAGGGCCCCTCCTCCCCATGGCTTCACACCAAGGTGTTAGACTCTTCTTTTCTATCTGAACCACAGTGGCCTAGTAAGGGAGCATCTGCTGTTCCATCGTAGGTATGTGCACATGAAGATGCTGCCGCCTGTGCAGACAAGTGCCACACGTATGCACACGCTACCGGGTGGCTGCAAACCCTGTTTCATTCTGAATGATCCTGTGCTCAGTGGGGTTTCCACCTCTGCACTGGCTCTTCCTTAGGCTCATGGGGGTTCTTGCTCCTGGGGAACCAGGCAACAGGCCTCATGAGGTCACTCTATTATTCTTGATGGTGCCCTTCTCCCGAAGAAGGAGTGACGCCTTTTGGCTGGCCTGTCTACTCAGCTCTGGAGGGTTGGGCTCTTAAGCTTACATACATGGAGATGTGTGTTAATAGATGATTCTGATTTCTAGACACATTGGAATAATGGCCTCAAGCTCCCATGGCCTTGACATTTCTCTTGTTTTGTTAGGTGCTCAGCTGGAGGACTGCGTTTCGGATGCCACTGGTTCACTTAACACCCCATCCCTGTCCCATTCATACCCCAAGGTCCTCTTCAGACTCCCTGCCTTCCGTAGCTTGGTTGTTTTGAGTCCTTTGTGGGATGCTTTTCAATGTTGGCTGTCTAATGTTTGCTCTAGCAGTGTCTTTTCATGCTGAGTAGACCCAGGAGTTGACACAAGCAGTCCCCAGGAATGCCAGTTGGCACTGTTCACTGAGGCCCTGGTTTTTCTTCCACAGGAGGTTGCTCTCTGGAGCGAATGGCACGAACATGAATTCCTCTGAGTTCTCTGACCTCCTATTTACCCATTTGTTCCCTGAATGGCTCATGGATATTTAAAATGTTGTTGTTTAATCTATTACTCTTTTGTGTGTGGAGGTCAAAGCACAACTTTGTGGTGTTGGTTCTCTTCTTGCATGAGTCAATGGATGGAAGGCAGACATTTAAATGCTGGGTTATAATCCTGGATGACTGTTGGTCCAACGGCCCAGCTCTGACTCTTGGTAGCGCTCACATCAGACTTAGGTCACTCTGAGTTCTACATCAGCACACGCATGGTCCAGGCTCATCCAGTCTTAGTAAAAACTACCCATTTCCTTCTTCCCGGAAGTAGGATCCCTTAGTTGGCAAATGGCCTTTGCACCAAAGACTAGGTATTGTCATTGCTTCCAAGAGCAATTGTGTACGTACTCATGAGAACAGGGAGGGACATGGCCACGGTGTGTGGACACCTAGTGAGTTCTTCTCTGTCTGTGAATGGAGACCTCCTCACACCACTGGGACCTTTGCTAGGCCACAGGTTATTATACTTAACTGTCTAAGGCCGCAGGATAGAGTTGAGGACAGGTGACAACCCACATGCTAAATTTGTTTTCTTTGAATTAATTTGTAAATTAAGTTAGGTAAAAATCAGTGCAGCTAACTAACAGACACCATGACCTCCCTCTAGAGTCAGTTATTTGTCCCCACTATGATCTGGGACAAGGCCTAAAAAGGTTCTATTACCATGACAGGATGGAGATAGTGGCTTCTGGAACCTAGTAAATACAAGCAAAGTGGGATTCACTTCCTTTGGTGCTCAAGAGGGCCCCCAGAATCCCAATCTAGCCTTATGTGAGCAGTGGATAGATAGGCCAAGGGTGCACACAGAGCTGCCCTCTGACCCAGGGGATCCTTGGTCAGAGGGCAGCTGCCCCTTGTCCAGTTACACTTTCTCCAACTCTCTCCTGACACATGTGGTGATTTCTGCAGTTCCTGATTCCAACCATTCTCCCCAACTAGTAACACACCCAGGAGAGTCTCACCTCTTTGTCAGGACAATGGCTACAGACAAGGAAGAGGGTGTGAACATGAGCAACAGCTAACACTAGGAAGAAGGCTCAGTGCAGAGGAGTGTTGCAGAAGCAGACACAGCAGGCCTGAGGACAGCGGCAACGGCTGGTGAGTGAGTAGCTTGTCGGGGCTTCTCTTTGCCCTGGCTGCTGGCTTCCCAAAGGAAGAGAACTGGATTTTACAGAATTCATGTCTAAGGGTCTTACTCTAGCTTCTGCTCACAAGACAGCTGATAAACAACCCCCCATTTGGGCTTCACAGCCTCTCCCTGTTTAATGTTTAACCTGCACTGTTTGAATCGTCTTCAATTTCTCTCTACCCATCTATCCACAAATTTAACTGTCCATCTACCCACCTACCCACCCATCCATCCCCCCCACTCATTCCCCCCCCTCCACCCCCCACCCCCCCACTCACTCCCCCCACCATCCATCCACCCACCCCCCACCCATCCTCAACTCCCCATCCTCCATCCATCCATTCAGGGTTTACTGTGCTCTAAATGAAGGTCCTCCAGCCCTCTTGCAGTTGAGTCTAATCTAATCAACGGGAAGAGACACTAAGAACTAGGATCAAGCCAAGTGTGCTAGAAGCAAGCTGAGGAAGTGGGATGAGTGATGGGCACACCCACTTTTTACAGCAGCACGCAGAGCACAGATGAGAATGACACCGACCAATCTTTCTACGCGAATTTATTAGGCAGATACTGTGTCATACATGGAAGAGGCTGGGCGTTAGTTACTCAAAACTGGGTGCTTGACCCCCCTCTCTGGAACTCAGTCCAACAGGGGTGTGGTTAACCAAAATGCCCTCTAGACTGGAAACGGCAGTTTATGCTTGAAATGCTGGAGTCTAAGGCATGAGGACTCCAAGGTTTAAGGCCAGTATGGATAATTCAGTGAGATCTCGGCTCAAAACAAAATGAAAAGGGGGCTGCTATGAAGATCAGTGGCAGCTCACCGTCATATGGACCTGAATGATGTCCATTTCATTCCTGTAGGAAAGAAAAGACAAGTGAAAGGAAAACAAACATCCACACCAAGGAAGGTCTGGTGCTAGGAAGCAAGTTTCCCAGACAAGGATACAGGAGAGTAGGAAGATGCATCACAAAGTGATACAAGCCCAGGGAAAGAGGCAGGACACTGTCAGCCTAGAGCAGACAGGGTGGGGCCAGGTCTGTGGTATCCCACGAGCACCAACTAGCCTATCAGGACTAGCCTAACAGAGGCTACCACTGGGATCAAGCCAAAGACAGCAAGCATTCTCCCGAGCAACAAGGGACTACTTACCACGTGACGCTCTGTAGACACCTTCAGGAGAGCCTCCACCCAACCCTCTGAAGCGAGCACAACAGGATTGAGGGGGGGCCCTCCAGAAAGGCCCTTTCTTGTCATCTTCCACACAGGCTGTTCTGTGTGCATATAGATGGAAATCCCCTCCTAGGGGTTTTGCCTCTGTCTCCCCAACCCCAAGACCCTACAGGGTCTCTTTCTGTATAAGGTCTCAAATGATTACTAACCAGGATCTTGGCGTGCTCACCCACCTCCCAGCTATCCATACCCAGAAGCCACTGCATTGACAATGGGAAGGAGGTGATCTGAGTAGTGGGCTCAGGGCACTATGACAAGCCCTCACAGTTCTCCATGGCTTTTAGAAGGAGCCATCTCTGAGACTTTGTATCTCTACCCAGCTACCTTTGAGGAGGAGTTTCAGTGTCAACATTCTACTGGAGTCTGGACAAGGAAGCTGTTGGCCCACTCCTAAGCAGAGAGAAGGCTAGTTCCTCCCAGTCATAAAACCCAAGGGAAGAACAGCCCTCCTCTGCCGAAGGCCTGGGCCTCTGATGCCTCTTGGCATGTATCTCTCGAGACCAGCAGGAGCTTCCCAGACTACCTCAAGTAGCTGTGGTGCTCAGGAAGCAGTCAACTGGGCAGGAACTGGTGGGTGTCCAGAGGGCCACTCTCTGAGTGCTATAGGGAAAAGGGCCAGAGACACGCAGCTCATGGCCAGATTTGTTTATAACCACTGCATCCAATGAGATCACTTGCACGAAGGAGCACAAAGAGGGCCATGGTATGGCAAGTATCTTGCATAGTAAACTCTCTTGTTCTATTCAAGGTGGCTTTCGGTGGTAGCATTGCCATTATGAACAAATCAAACCATTTCTAAGCAGCCCTGCAAATCCCCAGGTTCCAAGAAGGAGCTGCCTTGCTGGGCCTCTGCTTCAGCAAGACCCACCTCCTACCTCAAAGGCCCCATTCCCATGGGTACTGACTGGGCCTATGTGAGGTGGAAAAAAAAAAATCAATCCTTACCTGAGGAGACAGAGCTCCCCCACGTTCTCCTGCTTAGCAAACCTTGCCCTGAGGACTGAATGTTGTGCTCGCAAGTAGAAGAAGGTAAGAGTGCAGGTTCCAAACTTCGAGGCTCCCCGTCACACACGACAACTGTAAGGCTTCAAAGGTAGTATTGTGCTAAAGCTCAAAGATGCTTAGAAATGGGGAAAGATACAGAGAAATGGGGTAGGGGGTGCTAAGACATAAACAAAACAGACACACAGCCTCTAAGGCCATAGTTATAATGCCCTTCCACTTGATGCTCTGTCCTAGTAGTCAAACAGCCGTCAGAAGACACAGTCATGGGCAATCTTTTGGCTACTGTTTGACCATGTGAGACACAAGAGCCATGTTTTTGAAAATACAGGTCCTTTTCTAATGAGGGAAGAAGGCAGGTGGTTAAATAGGCTTGGAAGTCATCTTCCAAGGCCTTTGTCTATGACTCTAGACAAATTATCTTCTCAGAGTCCACCTCTTCAGGGCCCCCAGCCAGGCATACACTGAGGACAAGAAATCAAGTCTAGAGATTTCAGAAAAGGCTTTGTCTTTTCTGAAACCCTTTGGTTGAGCAGAGAAAGAGGACAGAACCATCACCCTCCGGGCTGGTCCAGCAGAACAATGGCAAGAGGCAGAAACACAAACAAAGTAGTGAGGCCCATCATGGAAAGACATTTGATGGACACCCACCCATCCTTGATCCCAACCACCAACACGGACAACAAACCCAGGCACCCACAGGTGACAAGGCTGGGACAGCTGGGGATGGTGCCAGGCTCAAGAGCTGCTCAGGACAGAAGGGTCACGGGAATCCTACACTAAGTAGCTCTCAGAAAGGGGGTGTATCACCACAGAGCTGTGAGGGGCTGGGGTACTTTGTACTCCCACTGGAGCCCCCAGAGGAAGAGCAGAGCTCTAGTGGCATCTGACTTGGAGATGTCCAGTTGCCTGTCAACTTCCTCATGGACCACAGATGTGGCTCCAGGTGTTGGCCATACAAGCTCCCTTTCCCTTCGATCCTAAAACAAAGAAATGCCTCGAGGTACACTCAACTCTCCAAGCTGCCAAGAAGGTAAGCTGGGGACCTCAGAGGTGCTTCGAGGAAGCTACTGGAAGCGGCCCCATCGTCCTCGAGGTCACTCTACTCTAGGTGTTCCTTCAAAACTGTGTGTAGCACCCAGAGTCCAGCTGGCTGCTGCAAGGAAAGAGGATGCTTTGGATCTTCACTTGGGGGGCAGGGAGGGTGTCTGTCTTATCTGTCCAGCAGACTACAAAGACCCACCCTGGCTACAGACTGAGCACCAAAAGAGCTGAAGATTCCACAAGTAAGAAGGTTCCTCTTGTTTACACTGTCAGGCCCCAGAGAAAGCCTCTCTGACTTGACCATTTCAGTGAATATTCATTCCCCCAAATCCTCAGTCTAGGGTAGCTCTGACCTCCATCAGTCCCAAGTCAGCCCTAAGCTTCTGCTCACGTGAGTAACTACCTACCACTTGCCTCCTGCATGCATCATAGTCACCACAAGGAGCATCTAGGGCTCACCTAACTAAACCACCTCCCTGCCACTCCTCCAAGTAGTCAACTCACATGGAGCCCTCAGTGCTTCTAAGCATGTAGACCCCTATGTGCCTTCCTTGTTGTGCTACCTTGTAGCTCCCAGATGGCTCATCCCAAACCTATGCCCCCAACCCCAGCAGCCGTCTCTGCCTCATGGCTCTGCTGCACGAAGGTTTCTGATGGCCTAAATTCACCTTAGCCTAAGTATCATCTTGGACCCCCCCCCCCAAAGGCCCTACAGTTTCCACCAGTGTTGGAAAACAGGCATTGGACGTCACGCCCACTCCCTCAGTTAGAAGCCAGGTTTGACTACTCAGCTGCGTGGCCCTCAGCAAGTTGGGAGCTCTGTTGCAGTTAGGCTTCTCTGTAAGTTGCCATGAAGATGAAGTGAATTAAATGAACTTATAGTCCCCTGAGGCCTAGGACTCTACAAACAGGTCAATAAGAATGAGGGCTTCTCAATGACCAAGACTGAGCTTGGAACAGCAAGCAGCTGACCCAGTGACACAGTGCCACCCTTGAAGCCCACAGGACTTAGGCCTGAGGCTTCAGAGGATAAGAGATCATTCAAGCCTAACTGTTTCCAAGAAGCAAGACTGAGCTGGGGACAAGGAAATGGAGGGAACCCAGGAGATGTGGACATTAGTTAGGGGCCACCTTCCCCATGTCTGCTCATATGCTGAGAAGCAAGCTGCAGATTCCAGGACCTTCTTGGTGACTTCTATGTTCTCTATGCCAGACTTGGCCCCACCCAGTTGGGGTGAAGGGAAGCCCAGGGACAGACAGCTCAGATGTTATGTTGCCATGGCAACTGCCTAACTCTGATGCAGGTCACAGGTTACTAAGGGGCCACAAAGAGAGAACTAGGCAACCATGATGGATTATTAAGCCTATCCCAAGCCCCAGTGGAGGTTCACTGTTTATCCCCCTCGTCTCTGCTGCAGACCCAGCTTGTGCTCATGAACAAACTTTAGCTTCCTAGACCAATGTCACAGCAAAGTCAAAGATAGCGCAGCCAACAACTCAGCTCTGATGGCTGGCTCTGTATTCCTGGGACAAGAACAGCTGCACTACTTCAGAAAAGGCAAAGGGCAAATGCCTACAAAAGCCAGCTCCCTCTTCAGATGAGTGACAAGGTTGGCTGGCAGCAGGCACCAAAGCTGAACAATAGGGGGTGGCCGCCCCTTGCCCATGGCCATCTGTGGACATGTGGATGGCAGACTCAGAAGACTAGCAGTTCCTCTATGTTATAAATTAAGTATCTGATGACTTTGGTAAAACCTAATATCTAAACACCAGTGAATAAGCTATTATTATTCAGACAGAAAAAATGGGGGCAAAATGTGTGGCTAAACTACCATGTATCCAGACAGAAATAGAACCAGAGGGTGTTTCTAGCTCTGATCTTACAATGGTGGGTGTTCAAATTTGCTCCTTCTTTCTGAGGCCCAGGGCTTGGTCTGTGTTACTTCGGACCCATTCTGTTTCTTGCCTAGAGCTCTAGGGAAGAATACAAGAAGCCCTAGGAATGCCTTGCATGGAGTTTGCCACTCATTTCTCTTTGATACCAGAACAGGGCACGGCCCACAGGCTTTCTTCCTATACGGTTCCTGTGAGCGCGGTTTACCTGGCCCTTCCTGCTCTAGACCTCGAAGCTTCCACAGTTCTGCCCGTTCTTGGCCGCAGCATGAGCTCACATTCCTCACCTGTCCCTGCCTCAGGCTTATTCATTGTTCTCATGGTCTCTCTTCTCAGGCTGGGCACTGTTCAGTCCCTAACCCTGCCCATATCTAGTCACAGCAGATATGTCCTCCAAACCCCTCCCTCCACCCTGCTGCCACCTGAGCAAGCACTTGGCCTGGGACATTTAAATCCACATCCATAGGACCCAAGACTGGCAGTTGTTGGGTTACTGCTGCCTTACTTGGCTCCACATGCCTGGCCTCCACCACATTTGCTTGTTGACTGACAGCTCAGACCAGTCAAACCCTTTTCCAGTCATGCTGTCTTCATTTGGCCCACACAAGCCCATTTCTGCCCCTATAAGGAGATGCCAGGCAGGGAAATGGGGGTGTTTTGAGCGGCAGGACAAGGTGTGGGCCATCTGTGTGCCTGTGACATGGGAGCACATGCCTAGAACATGGTGTGATGTCCGCCACAGCTGTCGTCTTCTCCTTGGCTTCCGACCCCGGTGGACCCCACGGCCCTGCTATTAATATAATACACAGAGGCCCAGCAGCTGCTGAGGACAAAATCTTTCCACACAGACGGTGACAACTGTCATAAGGTGGACTCCAAATGTCCCCACCATGCATTCTTCCAAAAAGGGCACAGCTGAATCTGCCTGGGTGCCTGCTACTGAAGATGTGCTGACTTGGTCTTGGAAAAAACAGAAATTGCCAACGACCAATTCCGAGTCCTTTCATGGGGCTCTGAATTCAAGGGGAAGCTGCAGGGAGCTCTTGGGGTTTTTATCTGCATTTGAGGGCCAAGGCAGTGCCCATCCTAGTTGGATGGCATCTCACAGGGAGCATAGGGAAGCCCCTTAAATGCTCCCTACTTGCTTTGCTCTCTAAATGGGACAGAGAAGGTGGCTTTATCCAAAGAACCAACAGGGAGCAATGACCATAAAAGGGAAGATACGGGAGGAAAGTCACTGTTGTTCCAGACTGCCAAGGGAGCTTTGTGCTTTCTCCTGCTTAAAGGGCTCCAGGGGAGATGGAAGGCTAGCACAGCCTGGGCTTGCTGGCCTCTCCTAGACCTGGGTATACTTAAAAACTTCTTTAACAGGCTTAAGAACGTGTACATAAAAATAGGAGTCTGAAAATATTTCTGAAAGACTCTTGTTCAGCGGCGGCTCTGGCCGGAAGCAGAGCCTTTCCAGGCCCAAGGAATCTAGGAAGCAGCTCCCTGAAGCCTAAGGCCAAAGGTCAAGCATTTTATGATAAAGGCTGCTTCTTCTGCAACGTAAACATGTCCAGTGATGGTAAATGTCACAGCCGAGTCCCTCAAGACGATGACTTCTGTCCATGTATTATTAGGAGGCAAATGTCAAGAAAAGAAAACAGGCCCAAGCCATTCGTCCTGGTTGCACTCCAACTTACTAGAGCCCTGTCCCCCCCCATCCCCCCTCCTCCCCATTCCCCCTCCTCCCCATCCCCCCTCCTCCCCATTCCCCCTCCTCCCCAGCGCAGACTACAGTCTCTTTTGGAGGTTGGGAGGAGGCTGGTGGTGGGACAGTATGGATGTCTGCAGCTAAGAACCTGAGCTCCATCCCCAGAACCCACAACTGTCCTGTGACCTCTGTACATGTGTGCAACCCTCCCGCCCCCAAAATAACCCACACTACTACCACCACACATGAATCAATTTAAAAAAATCAGGCTAGATATGGGGGCATAAATCTTTAATCTCGGCACTGGGAAGGTAGAGGAGGGCAGATCTCTGAGTTCAAGGCTAGCTTGGTCTAAATGTGAGTACAGGATAGCCAGGGCTGGGGAAGTGGGGAATTAAAGGCTAGAAGCAAAGGAGTTATGGAAGAGGGAGTTACCCTGTTAAATGCTTCAGAGTAATAAGACAACAGCAGCCTGTAAGTACCTCCATATGCACCACTCACACTGTGACTAACTCAACAATGTCAGGGGAGAGAGGCAGCAGGTGGGCTGGGGTCAGGGACCTGGACTTCTAAACTTGAGAGCATTCTTTAAATTGTGGCCATTCCCAGCTTCCGCTGTCTAGATCCGGGATTAGAAGAGGAGGTCTCGTTTGAGCTTTGGTGCTATTACAGGAAGGGTGAGTGCCTGCGATCGGAGTGAGGTCAAGAGCTCTTTAGGGGTCACCACCAAGGCTGGCAAATGGTCTTATTCCTATACAAGTCACCCTCCCTTCAGACTAAAGAAAACGAACCTACAACCCAGAGCTCCCCACTCCTCCCCAGACCACACCGCGACCTACTCCCCCATGTTCTCCCTCGCTCTCCATTCCGGGCAAAGCTCAGAAATACAGGTTGCTGACTTTTAACTTTCCTCTCTGATGGGTAAAAGAGTGATTAAGCCAAGGTCACACCCTAGCCCCACAGGCAAGGAAACCAATCCCAGCCCTCTCCCACGCAGAGAGACTCTGGGCACAAAGTGACTTAAGCTCTAAGCAGCACTGTGGAGTTATTAGATAGTACATATCATTTAGACGACCACACACACCCAGTGGAGCTTCTAGCCTGCCATGGGTTCACCGGGCAGACATTTTGAGACACTGCAGGCTCGCCTTTCTTGCACCTCCACTGTCTGGTTGTCAGGGTTAAGTAATCATGGGAGCTTCAGGAGCTGAACAGACTTTTGAATAACTAGCAGAAAAAGTACACCACCAAACTACATCAGCTTTTACCTTGGCCAAGTCCTTCCAGCCTTGTGTAGACTTGGGCAGGCTTGACTACTGGGGCATGGTATAGTTCTATTTCTAGCCTCCAAGGCACTTCTAGTTCCTGCTTTTTCAAAAAGGAGCCAGTGGAATGTCAGCACTGAAGTGATCAAGAAAAGAATGTGGACCTGTCAACTGTCCACTTGGTTGTAGACAAAAATAGATCAGATATCAAGAGGGTTGGCATCTGAGCCTGGGCTCCCCATCCGTCTCCATTTGAAGACTCTTCTTTTGGTGCATTAAAATTTGAGAGAGTTCAGACTATGCAGATGCAGTCTACAAGCTGGCTTTACTAGACTTTAAGACCCTACCCTCCCTCCTCCCCCAGCCTGGGTCCTTACTTGTAAACAGAGGGTGGCTAAGGCTGGGTCTCACTGGTCTCTTCTAGTTCTAGAACTTCTGTGCAAGTCCAACAAGCTAGAAGTAATGTGGAGCACCTCTAGAGTGGGCTCCTTGGCACTAGGTTTCTCCTACTTCCATCAGTGTCTCTCCATCAAGGGCCAGATTGAGACATCTTTGCATCATCTGATGCCCTTTCCTGTGGGGCCCAAGAGTGCTTCGAACTCCACAGGATAATGCAGAAGGCGTTTAGCATGTGGTACTTGGAGCACCCTGCCACCACATAGCCAGCTGTGCTCCCGGTTTCTCTTGCTCAAGGAAGGATGTACACATCCATCCCCCCTGGCACAACCATGTTGTCCCCGCGCTTCCTGGCTGGCCTCTTGGTCACTGAATGCCCTCTTACCACCCCCCACTTCATATACTTCCACAGCTACCACCAACTCTCGTTTCCCCTTTCCCTCCTAAACCTGGTACCAGATAAGAGCTTTGAAACAAATCTGATTTGGCACCTCCTGGTCCCTAGACTTAGCTTCCTACCACTGAACACCACTCCCAGACTCGTCCCTCTGTCCCACAATCCTGCTGACTGCCTGTACCACCCCCCCTGCCATCACAGGATCAGCCTTCGGTCTCAGCACAAGTGTACACACAGGACACATTACCAGGAAGGTATCTCCTGGCATATCCAAGTATAGGTTGGCTCCCTGTGCTGTGTGCCCTGAAAATGAAACATCGCTCCTTTGGGGGTTCTGTAGTGCCTTGCAATAAGACCCTCTACAACATGATGCCCGACAAGAAGAGCAAGAAAGCAGGCTCTGAAATGGCTTACCACCATCCCACCTCATACTGGGTTCTCTGTATTCCATGGCTTGGCCTGTCTCAAAAGCAAGCAAACCCACTGAAAGGAAATTAGAGCTGCACTTCCCGCAGACACAATGCAGCTTGGCTGGGTCTGACTGGTGGGCTCTTTCTACCTGAGATGACTCTGCGCTCTCTCTCTCACCTTCCCCACCACTGAGGCCATCCTTCAGCTTGCCACCTTTACCACCATTACCACCACCATTCGTTCCTAGCATCAATGTTAACGCCAGCCACCTACCACTCAGAAAGCAATGACTACAGACAAAAAGCTCTCTAAAAACAAATCAAACAAGGCTGCCCCTCCCTTATGTAGATTCAGAAAACACAGTGAGTCATAAATTAAGGGTGAAGAAATTAAAACAAAACCAAAAAGATGGCGTCGGACTGAGTAGAGCAGTGGGTCTCACCCTGACTCTGCGCCTCTTTTACACAGGCCTCAGGCTGTGGTGGCCCCAAACAAAATATTGTTTTCATTGCTACTCCCTAACTACTTTAGAACTCTTTGCCGTTAGGGGTTGTAATGTAAGGACCTATGTGCCTTCTGATGGTCTTGCATGACCCTAGTCCAAGGGTCCTTCGACCCTAAAAGGATGACACACAACCCACAGGTTGAGAACCAACTGCTGGATGAGAATAATCCAGAATAAAATGAAAATAAATTTAGAGTAAAAGAAGCTCAGACTTACCCAGCTCCTACCCTGAGGTTTTATGACGATAAAATTTCAAAAGACATCCGTGGTGTTAAGAAAAACAGAAACTACCTTTTTAAAAAGGCCTACTGCAGTGGCTGATTGGTTTTGGAGGCAATTCGAATAGACTCACTCCTCTGGTCTCTTCCCCCGGCCTGTTGCTGGAGCACGTGATGCTTCAGGTCTGTGAGGCTGTCGGTCTACTGTGCAGACAGTGCTAGTGTTCTCAGGGTGAACCACATCTTCCCCCTCCCCTACGAAACATGCCTTTGCTTGTTTCTCTGCTCTCGTTGCTCTTGGCCTAGACTTTAATAGAAATCCTGGTTTTATTCCCACTTAGTACAATGTTGGCTGTAGATCTGTCATCTGGCCTTTATCACACTAAACATGGCTCCTTCTAGTTTTTCCAAGGCATTTAACAGAGGGATGTTGGGAATTTATTAATGGTCTTGTGAGTTCATTTCTGTGATGTCACATACTTACAGATCTGTGTGTGTCTTCAACTACCCCTGCTTGGCTTCCCTGAAGGGAAGTCTATATAATTGTGATAAAAGATCTTGTTTTGAATATGGTTTTAAATTTTTAAAAGTATATTTGTGTGTAACATGTGGGGTAGGCCTATGCAATGGCACCTGGAGGCAAGGATCGCAGAACAACATGTAGGATCCAGTTCTTCCCTTCCAATACATGGGTGGATGGGCTGGTCCTCAGGCTGGCAGCAGGCTGAACCATCTCATTGGCCACTGCGAGTATTTTGTTAGGCATTTTTACCCCTGTGTAAAATTGGTCTGTAATTTGTGTGCATTCCTACATCCAACTTGGTATCTGAATAATACTGGTTTCTTTAAAGAAGTTTGGCAATGTTCCTGCCTGCCCTGCTTTACAGAGGAATTTGAGAAGTACTAGTCCTCGGTTCTTGTGTGAAGGTCTGGTAATATTCACCAGTGACACTATCTGAGCCTAATTTTTTTTTTTAAGTCAGGAGACTGTTTTTATTACTGTACCAACATCACCACTTGCTGTAGATTTGTTTAAATTATTTACCTCATCTGAGTTTAATGCTGGCCAGTCACATGCAATAGGAATTCAAAATTTTTTATTCAAAAAGAAAATTCAAAAATCAATTTCTTTAGATTTTCCAGTTTAGAGGACTGTACGTGCTTAAGGTTCTTCCAGTATTTGCTGCCTTCCTCACTTCTGCTGCAATGTAATTAATACAATTAGATGTGTAGAATAACCTTCATGGCTAATTATTAACTGGCTCTTGGTTAGTTTGGTTAAAGGCTTGCCAATCTTACTCATCTTTTCAAAGAACCAGCTCTTCATTTCACTGATTCTTTGTTTCTTCAACATGTCCGCATTGCTGCTCTCTGCCCTGAGAGGCTTGTCCTCCCTTACTCATCTTGGTTTAACTGCTCATCTTCACTCAAGGCCACGAGGTGCATTGGTGAGCTGCTTGTTTAGAATTTTGTGGGTTTTTTAAAAACATTTTGTGGGTCTGTACATACATACACACACACACACACACACACACACACACACACCCCTACCTATGAAGTCATAGGACAACTCGAGGAAGGTCAGTCAGTTCTTTTGACCACATGGGTCCTGGGGACTGAATCAGACTGAAGCCTGCCGGCCTTTTCCTTAAGGAAGCACTCAGAGCTACAAATGCTCTGAAAACGACTTCACCCTGAGCCAGTGACTACGTTTGTTGTGTTTATTTCCACTTGCTGCTTAGAGTTTCTTGATTTCCTCTTTTGCCCCTCATTCACCTATCACCCAGAGGTGTGCATGCTGTGTGGTCCCGAGTTTGTGTATGTTCTAGTTTCTCCTGCTAATTTGTAATTTGACACTGTAAGCAGATACAACACAAGGAATTCTTTAATTTTCCTATATTTGTTAAGGCTTGCCTTCTGTCCTAATATCAGCTCTATTTTAAATTATTTGAGAAGTGATAGAACTCAGTTTGATTAAAATCAAAATTTCCTACATATTTTTAAAATATCTAAAAACTTAAAGCAAAACAAACATCACACTGTACAGAACTTCTAATAATCACCTTATGTCCTTCTAAAAAACAGAATAAGACAAAACCCTAAAAGGTAGAAAAGAGGTCTTAGGTAGCCTCAGTAAAGGTTAGTCCCTTCCTAAAGAGGTTTCGGCACGGAAACTCGGAGGGCTGTCCCTGCCTCTCTCCCTACGCAGCAGCCATGGTGGAGGAGCTGAGCCCTCCCCACTCCCTTCAGAAGTCAGATGAGCACGCACTGGAGAGCTACTGGGCCTCATCACCAGCCGGTTCTAGAAGTAGCAGAATATGAGGGATGTGTACAAAAATCAGTACCCTCCCATAAGCACGTTATAAACAGCCTGAAGACGCATGAAAACACACAACCCACTCACAAAGCAACAAAGGTACCATATGCCCGAGAGACTATGCATGCCTTCTCTTCAAGCTTCAAGCGCCATTTTATATTCAAATTGTATAGAGAAAATACAAACCCTTAGTGTGGGAAAGACTTGAATAAATAGACTAGACTCCAGGCTTCAGACTAAATGCAAAAGAGAGCACGGCGAGTCTCATTTAATTTACGGACTGAGTGCAGTTCCAGGCGAATATCACCAAGGCCCTCATTGTAGAACCTGATAAAATGATTTCAAATTTGTATAGGAAAATTAATGGGCAAAACTATCAGAGAGCGGAGGACGCAGCACGCAGGAGGAAGCCACGGGCTCTGGCAGGTCTTAAAACTCTGTATAAAACAACAATGGCCAGGCTGTAAAGCAACCAAGGGACACATCGGGAAGACAGTACAATTTAACAAACTCAACAGGAATAGACAAGATCACAGTAAGAAAATGCAGACCACAGGATGAGTTAACCCTTGGAGACAGAAACCTCCTTCAAAAACCCGCTTAGCCCAGGATAGACGCAGGGTTATCTCTCTCTTTCTCCTTGCTTTATTTGTAATAAGAGAGACATCGGAAAATGTCAGGGGACCAGATGGCTATTTCCTGACACTGAGGAAAAGCAGCCTTTACTATTCACATTCCCCAAGGTCCATCTCAAGTCCTCCACTCCTAAAGCACTTACAGGCAGAGGCACACCGAGGCAGCAGATTAAAACAGCGTTCGCTAATTGTGTGAAGGAGGGACGCCGTGCCCACACATCTGCCTGCTCTGTCACACCTCTCGGTGGGCACCCAAACTACTACCACAGGGCCTTCCCATGCGACTGTGGCTTCCAGAGAATCCACAGGAGATTACATGACTTCAAGTTTTCATCCAGCCCCATCCATCCAAGCCTTCTTCCATCACAAAGGATGGTGGGTCAGGAGGGAAGCCATTGACAGCATGAGAAAAAGCCCATAATTAATGAAGGGTTTAACCACAACAGTGAGGACTAGGACCACTGCCTTCAACCACAACAGTG
>JADRCH010000816.1:329904-340704 GCA_019843965.1 Rhynchomys soricoides
CACAACAGTGAGGACTAGGACCACTGCCTTCAATCACAACAGTGAGGACTAGGACCACTGCCTTCAATCACAACAGTGAGGACTAGGACCACTGCCTTCAATCACAACAGTGAGGACTAGGACCACTGCCTTCATTTCTGGACCTAAGACGACACTCCAGTCATAAGCTTCATTGTGTGCCATGCAAAGTCGTCATTGGTCCCATTAGAAATCATGTCACCGTAACACTGTAAACTGTCAGTAAACTGGCTCAGGCTCTCAGGGTGGGGCCCAGAGCAAGGTAAACAGAAGGAAGGTGGACAGAGGCTGGTTAAAGGAGCCTGGGATCGATCCCACACCCATATGGATGGGAGGTCCGGCAGACTGCCTTCGAAAACAAAGCCAAGTGAGAAATAAACAAATACCTCAGAATCCTCTTTATCTCAAAGCAAAGCTCTGTGCATGAGGCCGATTTTGCCCAGCTATCGGGACAGGCTGATTACAGAGCCCAGACTCATTTGCCTGAAGATAATTGCCTCAATTCTCCACTTCACTTTGCACATATAGAAAGAGTCCCAATCTACTGCGGCCTCAGTGACTAGACATGTAAAATTGGTCTAATCACAGTTTGAAGGGCTCAAGCTGAAAGGGTTCTGAGCTCGAGCCTGAACCATGACACCACTAAGGGCTTCTTTCCTCGGCTGGAGGCTCGCCCACTCCCTGTCTCCCTCCCTCAGGTCTGAAGGGTGACTCAGAACCGCAGGCAAAGGAGGCTCTCTGTCCATGGTGGCTAGAGGGAGGGAGAGAGATGCTCAGGAAAGTCGGACAAAAGCATAGCTGGAAGCAAGGCCTTTTGGGTAGCCAGGTCCAGAGTAGCTAGCAGTGTTTCCATCCTAAGACACAGTTCTAGGTAGAAACTGAGGCAGAAGACATCCAAGACCAGAAGCATCTGGACTAGTTTTGCACACTGATATCTCAGCTGGGAGCAGATGAGGAGATAACTCTAAATCCAGACTTTGCCCACGTCAGAGTCCAGAAAGGCCAAGCTCCAGGGCCAAACAAAACTAAACAAGGGCACGCACTTTTCAGAGGGCCTGTGCAGCAAGCTTTGTCTGTGAGGGAGAACCTACTGGGCACGCCTCCGGCTCCCAGGTGTACCATTCCTCATGCCACAAAGAGGGAAAGCCAGAAGGAATCCTGTTGTGTTTTTGCTGTTCTGCACACAGTGGGGCAGCAGGAGGAGGATGGATGGGTTCAGCTCTGACCCATCTTATTACCAACAGGAACAAGGCAGATAACCCTAGGCAGATACCCCCCTCCCCCGTTTCCTTTTAGCTTTAGCTGGCCTTTCCCCCTACATTACAAAATCAGGAGCTTGGAGTTTTCACCATTTCTACTGGTGAGAATCAATTGAGATCAGTGAGGTCCGAGTATCAGCAAAATAGCACCTGGAGAGACAAACCCTTCCTCATGGTGCCTCATCCCCTTGGGAAACAGGATGGAGGGCCCAGTGGGGTTGAGCCTTTCTGACTGATTGCCACAGTGAGAGGTGGGGAACACTTCAAAGTCCCTTGATTTATTTCTCTCCAAAGGAAAGTTTGAAAAGCTCTCTATCTCCCAAAACAGTCTCTTCCAATGACTGCCTGAAAACCCTGTTTAGGTGTGATTGTGCCTGCCGGCCAGGCAGGACAGAACCCAGCCTCGATCGTAGGTCTGGTATCGGTAGGCCCTGTGATGATGGTCTGCAAGCCCCTAGACTCATGTGACTTACTCGTTCCCAGCATGTTGATCTGCACATGGAACAGGCAGATCAGTGTGTGTGTGTGGGGGGGGGGGGGGGGAATCTTCTCAGTTTGAAAAAAACCCAAAACAGACAAAAAACTAAACATTTCAAAGTTGGACTAGGTTTAAAGATAAACAGAAGAGGAGAACAACGATCAGCACTGGCCTGGGGACCGAGAGAGTGTTACCTGTCACCGCACATGGATTCACGCTGCTCGCTGGACGACAGGTGCTGTTCATCCTCACCGACTTCAATCTCCAATGCCAGGAACAGTGTCTAGGTCATAAAAGTGACTCAATTCATGATTACTAAATAGCCAATTTCATTTGTAATTTCCAAGACAGCTCCAGGAGGGGAGGCCCAGAAGGCCGATGTAATTAATAGAGGGCCTGACTGATACCTTTGCTCTAGACGTGAGTGAGTGCTTGAGAGCAAAACTCAGGCCCCAGGCTCCACGTTCAGCTACATGGATGGTCTCAGATACTCCCTCCTGTCACAGAATCTTCTGAAACTGAGGCAGAGTGGGAGGCCTGACCCCCTCCAAGCCCTCTCCTACAGCCCTGGGGGGGGGGGGCAACTAAAGAGGGCTGCAGTCAAACCTTGTCTTAGCTCTAGTAGTTTCTCGAGCACCATGGAAACATCTTTATCTAGCATGCGGTCATCTGTCCTTTGACTTAGCACAGCTTCCGATGAAGAGACCATTCTTCTTCAGTGCCCTAATTCCTTGGGCTGAAGCCTATCTGTTCACAGCACCCATAGGCCCGAATTTTGCCCCCTGTTGCTATGTGAAATAACTCGTGAGGCCTTTCCCACAGGGAGCCTTTAAGGAGCTCAAGACAATCTCCTTCACGATACATCCAAGCAAGAACCCTTCTGTATGTCACTGTAATCAACTGAAAACTGCTTTCCTGTCCAAATGGTCTAGAAGCCTCCTTCTGGAAAGCCTTAAGGTAATATATGACCACACTTTATTTACCAGCAGACACAGAGAACCCCTTGCACCTCAGCAGGTTAACAACTGAGGTTGGTCATCACCCACTTGGTCCCTTTTGAAATTCACTCTGCAGCAAGCACTTTTTAAAGTCATGCACATAATGAATATTAAAGAGCATTTTCTGTGAAGATCCATTTGCTCGACCTCGGCACTAAGTGCAAGATGGAACTGTTTTTTAGTGCAGCCCTGCTCCTCCTGGAGTCCGTGCTGAACACATGCTGAAATGAATTTGTAACTATACATATGACTGGGGCTTGAAAATCCATGTTTTGTTAAATGTCTGTAGGCTGATTATAATGCATCTTGCAAAGAAAGAGCAATGCTAATGCAGAATCCTAGTCCAAAATATGTATTATGTAATACACATTTTTAATAATGTGGGTAGTCTCAGTGTTTCTGTATTGGTGCATGGGCTCTGAGCTACCATCTCTATTGCAGGCATAGAGCTTTCCCCCTGAAAAATGAGGCACTTTCCTACACACACTAAAAAACCATCATCCACCTCACTGCCGACAGCTGGCATCAGTTTCCATCAAATGGGCATTTACCAGCACCCACAGTCCTGTTTTCTCTCTCCCTGTGCCTTAAAATTGGCTAGACCAATGTCTCTGTGCTCCACACGATGTCAACAGAACTGTTTTAACTGAAAAAGAAATAAGGTAAGTGTGTATGAAAGTGACCCCTCAGACATCCCCATTCGTCAGGGCGCAAAGGCAGAGATAAGGATCTGAGACCTCAACACCAAGAGTCACAGCAATACCCTAAGAGCCAGCAGGACACAACTAGATCACAGGTATACACCTGTTTATCACAACGGCATTTAAGGCTACACAAAGACCACAAGACGCAGGCAGTACCAACAGTCAAGACACAGAGATACAATCTTCAACCATGCAGAGCAGCTGGGACCTAAGTCTGTAACACAGTCTGTAACAGGGAGCTTCAACGCAGCCTGGTGCTGAGGTACAAGTATATGAGGGTGAGTGACCAGACACTACTGACAATTCCACCTCCAGGAAGGAGTCCTGGGGGAGCAGCTTGGAGAGGTAGCAGCACCTCTTCCTATGAATCTTCACATGGACTCAAGGAAAAGACAGTTCAACGTGTGACATGTGTCCCATGTAAAAAACAAAACAACAACAAGAACACCCTGCCAGGAGCTCATACATCCCCGTGTAACACAGTTCTGCTAGTGTTAATGTTACATTAAAAAAAAAAAAAAAAGCACTCTATATTTAAGAAGACCAGAGGCAAGAAAAACGAGCCCCACACCCACTTCCCACAGGGCTCCATCCCCTCCTGGACATACCTGAGTCTATCAGCTTCTCCAGCGGCGCTCAGGAGCAAGCAGTTCTTTTATCTTGGCCTTCTGAGTCTAACAGCACGATCCAGTGGTCTCTGGCCGCCCCCTAGCCATGATGCTCTCGCTGACGTACCTGTTTTTCTCATGTAGCGTGAGCTAGATGAAGTAATGATGCTGGAAGAATGAGCTGATGCTCTGGCTAAGATACATTAACCCCTCAAGACCCCTTTCTCTAATGCAAGACCTGCTCGGGTTCCTTGCTGTCTTCAGCACCTAGAACAGAGCTCCGCGTGCGCCCGGAACTCAAGTGTGTTGGTTGAATCCTCTCAGCTGAAATGTATCAGAGTCCGTGCTCAACGACTACCCTAAAAATCCACACAGAGAGCAGCAGTTAAAGGGCCTTCTCTTGGATACTCTCGGCTTCCTATGGTCTTCCAGAACACCTCAGTGGAACATTGTTCTCCATGTGCTGACTACCGGCTTGCAAATTCCTACCTCTACAGCCGCGGGGGGCGGTGGGCTAGTTTGTCAACGGGGTTCGTACCTTCTTAGAAGCTGTTCTAGTTACAGTTACTTTACCAGTCCTGACAAAAGTAGCCACCGTTGATATGATTAGTGTCTACTTGAGGATCTAATCCTCAAGCGGTCAACCTCTTCGGTCATTAACACTCATTCCCTCACGGACCCTCATTCCCCTGAATATTTACAATTTTGCGTTCTGGTTTTCAGTTGTTTGGTGGCTATGCTCGTGGAGAAAAAGTTGAGGAGTGGGGACAAACCCCCGTGGGAATCTACACTTGGTTTCTAAAAATCGCTAACCTGTAGCTATCTTCCTCCCTTTGCTCGCTAGACCTCGAAATCCAACCCCCCCCCCCCATGCTTTGGCCAAATCTACTCAAACAAGGTTCCCGCCTGCCACCTGCCGGCCCACTAGGGTCTGCGCCATGAGCTATGCGCCACCGCACAGCTCGCGGGGAGGCACTCCCGCCCCCAAACACCTCCCTACTGCACATGCCCGGCAGAAGTCCGCGCAACTTTATAGGGCCCCATTGCCCCATCTCTCCTCAGTCTCCTCTATCCTCTCCCAGACGAGAGGATCAGTGGAGGCACCTCTCGGAGTCTTAGACTTCTGAGTCTGAGACTTAACGAGAGGAGCCCGGAGGAGACAAGCCTTCTCTCTTCTTTACCCATCTCTTTTTTTTACTTACAGACGCAAGCTGAGGCGCGGAGCTTCAGAAAGTTCTCAGTGGCTGGAAGGTAGGTACATCCCTTCTTTTTTGCCCCGAGGTGAGACGCTGGGGTCCGGAGACCCCAGCGTCTCACCTCATAAGGTTAATCCTTTTCGGCTCCAACAGTCCTTGCGCAGTGGGGCCACTCTCTGCAGAGCCAGAGGGTGAGTCGGCTTCTCGGTGAGCGCCTAAGAGAATGGATCGCAGGTCCCGGGCTCAGCAGTGGCGCCGAGCTCGCCATAATTACAACGACCTGTGCCCGCCCATAGGCCGCCGGGCTGCCACCGCTCTCCTCTGGCTCTCCTGCTCCATTGCTCTCCTCCGCGCCCTAGCCTCTTCCAACGCCCGCGCCCAGCAGCGTGCCGCCCAGCGCCGGAGCTTCCTTAACGCCCACCACCGCTCCGCTGCCGCTGCTGCTGCCGCCGCACAGGTACTCCCCGAGTCCTCTGAATCCGAGTCTGATCACGAGCAGGAGGCTGAGCCTGAGCTGGCCCGCCCCGAGTGCCTAGAGTACGATCAGGACGACTACGAGACCGATTCTGAGACCGAGTCCGAGTCCAATATCGTGTCTGAGACCGAATTCGAGACCGAGCCTGAGACCGAGCCTGAGACCGCCCCTACAACTGAGCCTGAGACCGAGCCAGAGGACGAGCGCGGCCCCAGGGGCGCCACCTTCAACCAGTCACTCACTCAGCGTCTGCACGCTCTGAAGTTGCAGAGCGCCGACGCCTCCCCGAGACGTGCGCAGCCCACCACTCAGGAGCCTGACAGCGCAAGCGAGGGGGAGGAGCCCCAGCGCGGGCCCTTAGAGCAGGATCCTCGGGACCCCGAGGAGTCAGAGGAGCGCAAGGAGGAGAACAGGCAGCCCCGCCGCTGCAAGACCAGGAGGCCAGCCCGCCGTCGCGACCAGTCCCCGGAGTCCCCTCCCAGAAAGGGGCCCATCCCCATCCGGCGTCACTAATGGGTGACTCCGTCCAGATTCTCCTTGTTTTCATGGATAAAGGTTAGTTGCCCTGACCAAACTGGGGTCCCTGAGACAGTAGAGTGGGAGGAAAGAGACAGATGGGAGGCAAGGTGGAATGGGAGCAGTGCCAATTAGTCAGCCCAAAATGCATCCCGGAAAAGGAGAGAGGGCTCTTCAAATGTCTCCAGGCACCCGGGGGCGCTTGGGAGGCCAAAGGTTTGTTGGACGGCGAGGCTTTTCTGGGGCCTCGCTGGAGACAACCTGAGGTCCCCGAGCTGGCACCTGGTGCGCAACACCGAATTCGGTGTGCCACACTGAATTCCCAGCGCGCCCCAGGTTTGGAGTCGCACGCATAAACGGCAATGGTAAGTCACTTGTTTTCTACGTTCCCTCCCTTCCTCCTAGAGAGGTTAGTCAGTCTTCAGCAACGGAGTTGGCTTTAGGTAGAGCCCACTGGGCTCGGTATGGAGGTGCACGCACCAACTTTGGCGATCTGAGACTGCTGCGCCACAGCTACACTATTGCAATGCGCAGAAAGTAACTGCGTTTGGAATTGGGTGACAACTCTGGAGCCTAAGTCGCACGTGGCATTCAGCCGGCGCGGAGCCTGGAAATCGGGTACCGGCATGGCCAATTTGGGGCCGCGGGACCCTGGAGCCAGAGCTCCCCCACGCCGTGCAAGCAGTCTTGGCTAACACCGCTCGCCTCTGGAGGTTAGAGGAAGCCAGAGATCGTGAAAAGGGGCGCGCGCACCTCTCCCGTGCGTCCTAAAGCCAGCCTTCCCGCGCAGATCTGAGTTTCTCGATAATGAATAGTGCTTGGAGGACACTCAGTGGAGGTATAGGGATCTTTAGGAGTGCCCTTCTGGGCTACCTGGGTTGGCAGGACGGATAGGATCACATCGGGGTATCGCGCAGCTGGTTAGGCAGATCCGACTTGTCCGGAGAGGTCTGCGACTGTGCGCCTAGGCCCTAGAGGCAGGAGAAAAGGAATGAGAGCCGTACCAAGTGGTCTTGGGCGGAAAGGTAAAGCGGCTCAAGGCACAGGCTGAGTAAGGGGGTCGTGGCTATCACTCTGACACCTTCAAAGGTGTCCCCAAAGATCGTGGCACTTCCCAAGCTGGGAAGATGTCGGATCCTGCGCTTAGGACTGAGAGGTGGCAGGGAGGATGCGCTACAGCCATTTTGGCCATCTTCGGCTCGGGTGGGGCTGTATTTGGAATCTGTAACCTGTGGGGGAGGGGAGATCGCCGTTGATCTGCCCCAACGCCAAGCACGTAGCACACCTTGGAATGCTTTCCCCTCCAGCTTTAGGCGGAAAGACTGATCTTAAGTAAAATGCAACTACTGTATCTCACCCATTTAGAAACTTTTTTTTTTTTTTTAAAGTGTGCGCGGCTGGTCTTGCGGCGGCTTGAGATATTTTGATGAGATGATTTGGGAAATCTGGTTAAGAAAAGCAGTTTCAAAGCTTAAAACCAAAGACTGCTGGGCTCCTGAGCTCCTAAGAGGAGAATGGTGCTAGAAGGAACGCATTACGTAGTCGCCTTCCAGGACCTACCCTCTTTCCTGGGATGGCGTCGCAGCTCCCCCCCCCCCCCCCAGAGGGTGGGCTGTGCGCATTGCGGCTAATTGCGTCTTTGGTCAACAGCGGGAAGCAATTTGTTAGCAGTGGGTAGAGGATGAGCGGGTAGCCTGCGGAAAGGACGCGGGGGCTTTTGGGTTGAAAGCGTGAAATTGCGTAAGTGAAACATATCTTTCCTAAGTTAAAATGCTCGGCAACATAAGCGATGTTGGTGACGTTTTCTTGATGTTAGGCACCATTTTGTCTTGTGATGTATTAGTAGCCTGAGTTTACCAAGCAACAGGTTTCTAGTTAACAGGTGGAGAAGCCGCACTTTTTAGCAGCTAGAGTTTTCATTAGCTAAATTAGGATGCTGCCTTGTTGCTGGGATAAATAAAAATTTAAAAGTGTCTCCAGTTTCTATAACGTCCACTTTACGTTGCTCTTTTAGAAGCCTAGAGCCAGGCATGATGGCGCACACCTCTTATCTCAGCGGGGGTCGGGTCGGGGTGGGGAGGCAGGTGGATCTCTGAGTTCTAGGCCAGGCTGCTCTACAGTGCAAGTTCCCAAACTGCCAGGACTGCAGAGAAAACCTGTCTGGGGGGCGGGGGCAAAAACAAACAACCCCGCCCCCAAACAAACCAAACAAAAAAAAAACAACACAACAATAACAACAGAAGCCTAAGTGAACTGTGTACCAGGCTCATACCCGGGGTATTCAAACAGGAACGCGCATTTTGTTGTATCTTAGTAACCTTCCACTGTCTACCTGAGTCACAGCAGACGCATTAGCCCAGCCAGCTACCCACCCGCACAACACAACCCTCCCTCTCAGGACCTCCCCCTCCCCAGCGCCATTCTGACTCCAGGTGAAAAAAACCGCAGCGGGCTCTACAAGAGCATACCACCCTTGGGAGAGCCCCACAACCCACACAAGAGCCCGTTTTCGGTGAAATAGTTCATTCACTCACTAGGCTCAGGACTTTCCTTTTCCAGGGGCTTTTCTAGCGGGTCCTTAAACATCCCTAACAGGTCCTTTGTCTCACCCTGTTAAAGCGGGGTTAGCATTTGAATGGACTGGCTGGCCCTTTTGCGTTGTAGGTTGACTGGTTGAGGGAGATGCACCATGGGACAACCAGACCAGGGTGGGGGGTTGGTGGCAAAGCTAGTTAAATTGCGTGCCACAATCTTTAGGATCTTTTGCTGCATTAATCATTTGCTTAATGGGAAAACTTCCTTCTGTGGGGAAAGGGCGCTCTTATTGAATTTCTTTTAAGTGAATTTCTTTTAAATTATGTGGCAGTGTTCAAGTGCCGTTGCAAAACCCAGATGTATTTTTTATTTTATCAATAAAACTTTTAACTATAGTTGTGAGAATTGGAGAATGAGATGGGAGGGCTTAAACTCTAGAATTGATTTTTAAGTGTGTTTTTTTTGTTTGTTTGTTTGCTTTTTTTATGTGCCTGAAGCCTTTTATCTTGTGGAATTGCTTACAACCTTTGACTCTTTAGCCTACATTTTAGCAGCTGTGTTTCCTTAACAAGAAACTTGAAACATCAAAACTGGTAAGAATAAAGTTTTTTGGTTTTTGTTTTTTAATGGATTTACTTAATTCCCCCTTTTTTCATGCTCTAAAAGAAAAAGAGGATGAGGAAACTGAGCAGAGATCACAATGTGGGGGCAAGCAGGACAGCCACCCATCACAAAAGCAAGTCATGATAATCAATTGTTCAGGGCCAGAGACCACTGATGTCACAAGTTAGCTCAAATACAGCTCCCTCTAAAGTACCACTTAGTAACAAGATGAGAAACTCAAGCCATACCTTTGATCCCAGCTCCACATGAAGGATGTAATGTCCTGGTGTGGGGGTTTGGCACTAATTAACCTATCTTCCAAACCCAGACAGAGCTGCAGCTTGAGACAAAAGGCAAAAAGATACTGGGTGAGCCCAGGGTGCCTCTGTCCCACCCTGTTGACTGCCTTCAGTCTTCCCTCACACTCCTCTGCTCAGGTTCTTCTTAAATGCACCAGCAGAACAAAATGGTCTCCGGTTTCAGAAGTGTGGAGCCGTGCGTTTAGCTCTAGCGACGTCCCCAAATCTCAAGCGTTGATTAAATAAAAAGCACTAACTGTGAAGAAGTGTGTTTGTGTTGTCAGATCTTTTCAGCTCATGGCAAATGGTTTAAGAGGGCATGTATAGAATGTAGGATTCACTGTGCCCAGTCCTGGGGCTGGGGAGGAAGGAGTGGGAGCGAGCATTCTGGAGAGCACCCATCACTGTTGAGTGTGGCGTGCTGGTCCTGAGTTCTCTCAACCCCTTGGGGGTGTGTGTGTGTGTGTTAGTGTCTAAAATGAACCTTCCAGAATCCAGTTGGTACAAGACCACTAGGGATGCTAGCTATGAAGTATGGAGACAGCCAGCTGACCGTGCAGGTTAAGTAATGGCTTAGAGGGTCAGGGTATTTGGGATAAATAAACCAACTGTTTCACCCCCTGCCCACTTCCATTCCCTCTCGGCCTTTCTCCAGCCTTTCTCCTGTTTTAGTGCCCTCCTAAGCTTCAATGCTGCAAGGCCTGGTAATAGCTAAGTTCACTCTCACACACACACATATCAGACACATGCACACACTCATACTCACAGACACTCATGCTCACACCCCACAGACACCACAAACACCACACTCACACACACCAGACACATGCACCTACTCACACTCATGCTCACACCCCAGAGACCACACACAAGCACACCCGACACTCACCCACAGACACACCATATATGCGCACCAGACACAGACACGTCAGACACACCCACACTCATCCACACACCCACACTCGTCCACACACCCACACACATCCACACACCCACACTCATCCACACACCCACACACATCCACACACCCACACTCGTCCACACACCCACACTCGTCCACACACCCACACTCGTCCACACACCCACACTCATCCACACACCCACACTCATC
>JADRCH010000816.1:340804-355042 GCA_019843965.1 Rhynchomys soricoides
CACACACCCACACTCATCCACACACCCACACTCATCCACACACCCACACACAAGCACCCCCATACTCATATAAGCGCAAGATACACACCACACACTCACCCCACAGACACAAAAACACATGTCAAATTTGGCTCCATTGCCTGGGGCAAACAAAGCAAACATTTCTCCCCATAACTGGTTCTGCAAATTAAGCGAGTTTTTATTGACCATTTATTTATTTCACGTTTTAACCCCTTTTGGGCATTTACAAATTTGGTCAAATTTTACTAGTGTTTGTTTACTCAGAGTCTCCTAGATATGGAGCCCCAACCCCCAGCCAGGAAGCCAGAGAGTTCGTGGGGGTGGGGGAGAGACCACAGCCTAGTGACTTGTATTCCCCAAGTGCAGGTATCTGCAGTGCACAGAAACATCACTTATTAATGGTGCTCAGCCAGCAGAGGCAGTACAGCCCAGGGGAGCTGGGGGGTGGGGGTGGGCTGCTTCCTTCCCCAGCCCCAAATGTGGTAGGCACAGCCCTATGTAGGGTGAATATGTTACACATTAGCAAGGGGGTGTGGCTGCCCCAAGGTGAGGAAGGCAGAAAGGGTTGTGGGCTTACAGGGAGTAAAAGAACAAGCCGTGAAGCTCCCATGCAGGAGCTGCACCCAGGCAGGAGCTCGGGACAAGGGGTAAAAGGGGGAGGCACAAGCTAACACATGCTATGGGTGTACAAAAGCACTTTGAGGAGACAGGGAGTCAAACTGCTGAGGACACAACCAAATGTGGCAGGCTTAAGAGGGGGGATGAGAGCAGGTGCAACAAGGAGCATCATCACCTCAGTGTGAGGCAGAGTATTTTTAATAGCCGAAGATGGACACTAAATGAGGATTTCAGATCAATCACCCTTGAGGTCACTGTCCCCTGATTGTCTCACAGACCTGGCCCGGCCAGGAATTTCAACTTCAACTCTACAGAATGGAGCCCTCATAAGGACACCTCAAATTCATTGACCAAAAAGACTTTAAAAGCTGCTGACCTTACTTAATGGGCTTTAAAGCCCTAGGTTTTGTTGACTCAAGGAAGACCAGCCTCTGAGACACCCACTCAAACCTGAGTGGCACAGGAATGCAGACCCAGAGTCCGCAGCTTTCTCCCTCCCCAGGCAAGACCCGCTGTTTGAGTCTCTTGGCTTATGTGTCAGTTCCAATTAGATTTTGTTAGGGAGGTCTGGGTAACTGAGGCTGCATGAAAAGGCAGACACCACCATCCCCTCAAATTCAAACAGCACTCAGGCCCAGAATTTCCACCATGAGTTACAGAAATCCTACACAGCTTTCGATCAAACCTGAACCACTTTCTGGGATCCCAGCCCCCACCCCTCCAGTAGACACCTTCCCCTGGCTGTTTCTCTCATGTGGAACAGGCACTTCTCCCTCAGTGGCTTCAGCTGCATTCTCAGCTCTTCTGCACAAAGAAACCACAGCAAAATGTGGACACCTTGTGCAGGCACAGGTGGCAGGAGCATGGCATGCTAAGGCAAAATTTGGTGGCCCTTCCACAAAGAAAACTACTGCTCATAAGCCTGAGGGAGGGGTCTGACCTCATACCAGGACTTTTCATCCAGAGCTGACCAGCTCTATTCATAAATATCATTTCACACCCCCTCCCAACATGAGCCCCACTTCAGTCCTCAATCTGATATCTTGCCCCATCTGTTAGGGACATCTTTCCCTTAATTAGCATTTGCCTCAAACAGGCCAGCCACACAGCCCCTTCTGCAGTCAGCAGTAAGCTGCTGCTGCCTCCACAGGCCAAGGCTGGCAGAGATGATGCAGAGAGAGGGGGGAGGGCTGCAGCAGTCTTAATTGAACAGTAATTAATTCAAAGTCTTACTGCTACTCAGGGAAACACTCAGAAAACCTTTGTCACTGGGAGGCTGAGCGGCTTAGTGTTTGCCTGAATTCCCTTTCTATCTTCTCTTTTCTGCATCTGCTTCCTTTGCCTGAAAATTAATGGCTTACATAGGGACCACAGGCAGAGAAGGCTGCCCCTTCCCCAAAGCTGCAAACCAAAGGGACCTTACTGCCAACAGCCTTGCTATTCCTGCTTCTGCCTCCCTCCCCCACCTTGCTTGTCCCACCATCTCTTCTTCCCAAGGGACCTTTCCTACTTGGCTTTCTCTTTGGAGGCTACAGGGATAAATCAAAAAAGTTAAGAAGCAGCTACTTGTGACATCTGGATGGGCCTTGGGCTTTTGGCAGAAAACAAAAAACAAAAAAAAACAAAACAAAAAACCTATTAAAAAACCAAACCTAAAATATAAATGTAAGCATAAATGCAATTGTTGATTGTAAACAAGCATCCAGCCCAGGGTATCACAGAAAAGTGGGGCCACGCCTTTTTAGGTAATGAAGCTGAGAGAGAGCTTCTTTCTGGTTGGTGTGACTTTCAAAGGGTCACCTGATATTTCTCACATGGGCATCTGGGCCAACTGCACCGAGTGAGTTGACTTTCCTTAGAGAAGCAGAGCCCGATGAAAACATGAGTGATACTTACCATTCCTTTCCAATACACAAAATCCCGATCTCCAGCTGACACACCATCTCCCTATAGCCTGTCACTCTAGCACATTACTGTGTGGATGGGTCAAGATCCCAAGCTCAGCTTTTGCCCTTCACACCTATTAAGCCTTCATCGGCCCTCACTCCTTTCCCAGGCAGAGTGACTGGAAGTCCTCTCACCAGCCTCCTTTTAACTCATGGCTCTCAGTATTTACCTCCCCCCATCACAACCATTACAAAGTCAGCTAGAATAGGAACCACATTTCTTATCTTTTGCTAGGGAGCTGGTGAGCTGGGTAAACAAAGGTACTCTATTCATGGAACCGACATGATACAGAGAATTAGCTTCGACAAGTAGTCTTCTGACCCCCACATGAGCACACGCATGCTTGAGCATGCGCGCATACACTCACTCGAGCACACATGCAGATAAGAGGAGGAAAAAGATCCTCTCCTAGTTATAATGTGAGATCATCAGAAACCTCACTCCTAGTAGGGTAAGGCCCCAGCCCAGGCGCACACCAACACCCAACAATGATGGTTCCCATCTGTGTCAGGCATGAATTAAGTCAGCAAGGTCACCAACCTGAACAGGCACTAGGCAGTGCGACCCACCAAGGTGACTCCCAGTTAACCTGTACACTGATCACCTCTAGCTCTTACCATTCTGGGCTCCCCAAGTCTTTTGGCCAGGCCACCCAGTTCTCCTCTGCGGCTTCTCTTACACTGACTCCTCGGTAGGGCCCTCTTGAACTTGCTGTGCTGTACAGCAGGGCCTTTGCACTCAGCTCTGTGCATCCAACTGACTTGCTCAGCCACTATAGGAAAACAAGAGTATTAAGTACTGAGCTCTGTTTTTCCCAGAATGAATTTACCTTCAAATTAAAGTGCCATTATGGTTTGTTTCTTTTTAAAGTCAACGTAAAGACTCTTTCTCAGCTTTCCCTACCAAGGGTAATTTTGAATCAGAGGATATCTGGACAAACTCTGAGGACACTGATATTACTAATACCAAAGGGATGCTCCTGGAGTCTGGTAGGTCTAGACTAGAGAAGCCATATAATATCCTGCCTCACATAGGACAGTCACCATGGCAAAACATTACCTGACCCAAGTCCTCAGTGTGAGGAGCCATGATGCACACACAAGGGCTGCCCCCACTTCTGCCTCTGAAGCCTGCCCTGCTTTCCCTCCAGCTGCCCTTTCCTAGATCCCTCCACTGGAGAGATTTTCGTGATTCACTTATTTCAAACCTTAGTAAGGTGGAAGGACAACTTGAATTTTTGCCTTCTAAACTTCAGACCTTTCCTTCCCAGGAATTGGTTGTAAAAAAAACCCTCCCTCAAACCGTCCATCTTCCTTTCAAATCTGCCATGTCTGAAACCAAAAAAAGATTCTACCTCCACACCAGCCCCTCCCTGACTCCCCTCTGTAATTCCCAGTGTCCACAACCCAGGAGGTAGTCTTTGACTCCTACGCCTTTTGTGACTTGCCTAATAGAGCTTCCAGGAAGCCTCTGGAACCTTTAAGTCTCTTTTTTCCATTGTGTCTGGGTCTCTCTAAGGGCTTCCGCTGCTGCAGCTCCTTTGTGCACAGCCCTTCCTTTGTTCCCTTTATCGGAAGCACCCTCCATGTTGGTTCTGCTCTTCCTAAAAACTTGATTCAAATCTTGATCTGCGAAGGGGGGAGAAAACACACCTTCTACTCCATTTCCTCCTCTTCACTTCCTGCCAAAAGAGCCTGGATGCTGCATGGACGCCTCAGAAAGCACATCCATTTTCTCCCTTCTTTCCTACTGCTTCTACGGGAGCAAAGGTGTCCGATCATTTATGTAACCAGGCCCCACACTTCCTTACGTTGGACTCTTTGTTCCAGATAGGTGAAGGTGTGCCCGCTCTGCCCCGCCCCTTCTATTCAGCCAAGACATCCTGCTATGGAGACCCATTCGAGGCGCCATTTTCTCCGTCTGGTCTTTGCAACCCCACCTATTGGAGGCCTTCTCTTTCCATTTTCATGCCGTTCTGCTCTTTCACAAGGAGACTAGCATGCTCTGGATGCTTCTCCCTGTCAGAGAAGCATGATATAAGAAAGAATGTGGAACAAAAGATTCTCACAGATCATAAGAACGTCTGAACAAAGAAAACCTGAACCCATTTTTGTGATGAATGGTGCTTTGGGGATGGGTGTGAGAGGCCAGGAGAACCCACAAGATCCGCGTGGCGGTCTCCTTGGGTCTCCAACCTCAGCGTCTACTGACCTTTCACCTTGTGCAGGGTTCAGCATCCCTGGGAAATGAAATCTGTCCATCTTGTACTGCTCGTCTGCATCGGAGCAGTAAGCTCTCTCTCTCCATAGGCCTGGCCCACCACCTCCAGGCCTTGGAAAAGCCTCTGTCCGCGGTGCCTTGGCGGTAGCCCTCTCTGTGAAGTGGGTTAGCCTACCGCCATCATGAGCCCAAGGGGTGGTCCATGGGAATCCCTGACCTTCCCACCTTGCCTTGGCGACTTAGGGCATCAAAAAGCTTGGCCCCCAAGGCACTCACGGCGCCCGTGGCCTTCTAGGCCTGGCCGCCATACGCCCGCCCGCCAACCGCTTCCAACCAACCCAGCAAGCACAACCTCTTTGGGCGTTCCAACGCGGCGCCCCCTATTGGACCTCCCACCCATATCCGGTTTCCGGTCTGAAGCCCCCTGCTCATTCGCCAGGCATCCTTGATTGGCGTGACCCCAGCCCAATAGCTGACCTGTCGCTGGGGTCGGAGGGGAGTGGGTTAGTGGTTAAGACCCAGTTGGTTCATTCCGTGTATGTTCAAACCGTTTCGCCATTTTGAGTGGGGGTAGTTGGCCAAACTTTGGACCAAAGTTCAAAGTGTCCGGCGTGCAGTATGTTGAGCGGCAGAGTTGAGGTGACACGCCTTCGGCAGGTCGCAGGCATTCTCTAGGGGTTTACTTTGTCTGCTTTTCTCTACTCAGGGCGATCACGTGGATGCTGTAGGCAGGGGGCTGTAGTGTGCTGAACCTGCAGTGGGAAGAGGGACATGTTAGACTTCAGAGAATTAAATCTTGCCGTGGCACACCGGCATGTATTTGCAATATAGCCGTCTGCATCGTGCATAATTGCCGCAGCCCGCCTCAAGTACCACTCCATACTCTTTCCTCAGGGTCCTGCAGGCCAGACTTGCCCACCGCCTGGCTGCATTGCAACAAAAGACAATGCCTCACGCGCCATCGCCATTACCTACTGCAAAGTGACCGCGGTGTGCGTGTGCCGCGTTTGTATATGCACCGAGCGCGGCAAAAACCAAACCAAACCAAAAAAACCCCTTGCCCCTGCCTTGAATTCCTCTGCAGATCCCAGATCTAAAGCATTTTTTGTTTATTCGCTGAGCCTACTGGGCAATGCAACTGTTTATCTCCTGCAGCTCTGAGCCCACCGCAGCACCGCAAGGGGCGCGCAGCTGCGGGCTTTGTGGCCGCGTTTAATATTGCCTGGGTGGACTGTTGCAGTTCAAAGTATAGCAAATGCTCTATGGTGTTCACAACAGAATAAGGGGATGGAAGGGGGCTGGAAAAAGGCTAGACAGAGGAACTGAACACGGAATTGGCAGCTGGTGCTGGTGGCCGGAAGACGCGAGTCTCTGCAGCTGTTGTCACCACTGCACGGTTGGTTGGTGGGTTAAGTGCATTGTCAGGTTTTCTAGTCTTTAAGACCACCCTAAATGGGCCATCAACCACACCCCAAATATCTTTTTGTCCTTACCCAGAAGACAGAAGTGCGAGGCCTGAGCTAGGTAGGGGTCCTCCAGTAAGCCCTGCGCCCTCTCCCCTATCTGCACGAAGGCAGCAACCATGAGTACCGCCTAAGGGGGGCTTTGCTTGATTTACTGCAGTGCACTGCCGAGACCTTTATTTCTACTGCGTCACCATCCACATAAAACAGCGAGCCCTGACTGCGTCACACTACGCCACTGCTGAGACCCCCCCAGGGTGTAATGGGGATGGGGGACATTGAAGGGATTTGCCGGAGCCATCCCCAATAAACAGAAAACATAAACATTAAAAGAAAGAAAACTACCTCGGAGCATTTAAAAATCAAAATGCGTGTTTACTATGGACACATCCTCATCCCTTCTCTACCCTTCCGGTGGGCTCACGACCACCTGTCGCATTTTTGTGCGTGCGCCTCTACCCCCTTCGTATCCTAAAGCCTCCTTTTCCTGACTTGGAGATGAGTGGGTAATTGCCTGTGTGTGGGGTCTTTAGATAACGGATTCGCCGCATACTGGGGTAATCTGGGGTGATAAAGCCCTCCTGCAGTCCCTCCTCCCCTCGAGAAGAATCAGATGGGGAGGGAGGCTTTCAGCTCCGGTTCTCTAACAGACCAATGCCCACGTCTTGCGTCACGTGTCCCAGCAACGCAAGAGAGCTCGCTCTCTCTGGCCAGGGAAAAAGCGAGACTCTGAATCAGTCCGGGAGAGGAGAGGACGGAGCTGAACGTCCCTACGAGGCCTCCGCTCATCAGCCCCCTTACCCAAAGTCGGGAGCAGCTGAGACCGGGAGCCAGCACCCGGAGCCGGCTCAGCACTGAGACCGGCGTCCTCTGGCGGCAGAGAAAGAGCTCTGCTTACGATTTTCGAGACGAATCGGCACGCTCCTGGATGCCAAGAAGGCGGAGCTAAAGTACAGCAAAGTAAGAAGAGAGAACAGGAAAGTTTCCAAAGTTGCTGACCGACCACAGCCCGAAGGGGTAAGTGTAACTAGGAAGGTGACAGACTTCACCAGCAAGAAATGACTCGCTTCAGCAATGGTCCTGGGTTCTAGTCCCTGATCACCTGTCCTTACAAAGGTTGGAAACTAAGGCTGGAGAACTTTCCAGCCAAAACTTGAATTTAAAAAAAAAAAAAAATTTTTTTCACCCTAGTTTGGCTGGGTGCTCCGTCTTACGGGGCCCCAAATTTATTTTGAAAAACCGCCACCGTGTTATGGGCATGCTCAACTGCCTCTACGGCAATAATATGTCAGGACAACACGATATCCCCCCTGAAGTCGGGGAGTAGTCCGAGCAAAAACCTTTGGAAGCCCCGGGGGCAGCTGCCCCCGGTGCTGGGGCTGGCCCAGCCGAAGAAATGGAGACCAAACCGTCTAACAATGAGCCCATCCCCGACGAGACTAGCAGTGAGGACAGTGAACCCCCAGACGACTCCAAATCTGACACTCAGAGCCCCAGCCAGGCCTTCGAGGAAGTCCGAGTGGGTGGAGACTACAGCCCACCTCCGGAGGAAGCCATGCCATTCGAGACACAACAGCCCAGCCTGGGAGATTTCTGGCCCACCCTGGAGCAGCCTCGACCATCTGGGACCCCATCAGGCCTCAAAACCTTCAACCCAGCGATTTTGGAGCCCGGGACCCCCACTGGTGCGAGCCCATGCCTGGGAGCCTACACCCCCCCACCAGAAGAAGCTATGCCATTTGAGTCCAATGAGCCTGCCCAGGAAGACCGTAGCCAGCCTCCCTTCCAAGTCCCAGACCTTGCTCCAGGAAGTCCGGAAGCATTGGTCCCCAGAGCTCTTCCCGCGGAGCCCGAGAACCTCAGATCTGAAAACACTGGCTTCCGAGAAGACTACAGCCCTCCACCTGAAGAATCTGTGCCATTTCAGCCCGACCGAGAAGAATTCGGGGGCGATAGCCCACCCCCAGGACTCCCGCGAGTCATCCCACAAATCGGCATTGGCGGCGAGTTCCCGACAGTCGCGATCCCGAGTTCGCTCTGCCTCGCTCCCGCCGAGAACGCGCCTCCCCTCTGGGTCCAAGGCGCCATTGACAGACCATTCCGCGAGGCTATCAGATCTCCTCCTAACTTCGCATGCGACAGCCCCCCAATGGAGATCACCAGACCCCTGCATGAGATTGGCAGAGACTCCATTGGGGTCGACGACGACATCGCTGTCAATATGGACAGCCCCCCAATCGCGAGTGATGGCCCGCCCATCGAAGTCTCGGGAGCCCCAGATAAGAGCCAGCGCGCAGAGAGACCCCCAGTTGAGCGAGAAGCAGCGGAGATGGAGAGAATCCCTACCAGCGCCCCTGCAGTGGAAAAAAAGGTATCCTCCCTGGAGAGAAGGGACAGCAGATCCTTTAACCAGTCAAACCCTACCTATGCCCAAGCCGTCCCTTCAGAAAGTGATGCTGGCCGAGATTTTTCGGTCCCAGCAACACTCGCAAATCTCCAGAGGAAGGATCCCGAAGACGTCGGAGGCGCCCAGGCAGGACCGACAGATCTTCAGGGAGATTGTGAGGAAGGCAGAGCAGCCCCAGCTGTCCGTGCCGAGCCTGAAGGAGGGGCAGCCCCGGTCACCCCTGCCGAGTCCGAAGGCAGCACAGATCCAGCCGCCGAGCCAGCCTCCGAAGACGTCCCTGCCACCGAGAAGGCCGAGTCTGCCTCCGGGACAGCTCCTGTCATCCAGGTGGAGCCCACCAAGAAGGCCGAGTCTCCGTCCGGAACAGCTCCTATCACCCAGGTGGAGCCCGCAGCTGCGGCAGTCTCTGCCATCCCGGCGGAGTCTGCCGCCCGGGCAGCCCCCATCACCCCTACGGAGCCCACTACCCGGGCAGTCCCCTCTGCTAGAGCCCATCCAGCAGCTGGGGCAGTCCCTGGCGCCCCAGCGATGTCAGCCTCTGCTAGAGCAGCTGCCGCTAGGGCAGCCTATGCAGGTCCTCTGGTCTGGGGAGCCAGGTCACTCTCTGCTACTCCCGCCGCTCGGGCATCCCTTCCTGCCCGAGCAGCAGCTGCCGCCCGGGCAGCCTCTGCTGCCCGCGCAGTCGCTGCCGGCCGGTCAGCCTCTGCCGCCCCAAGCAGGGTCCATCTTAGACCCCCCAGTCCCGAGATCCAGGTTGCTGACCCGCCTACTCCGCGGCCTGCTCCGCGGTCGGCTGTCTGGCCTGACAACTACGAGCGGGGCCGAAGCTGCTGCAGGTACGAGGCGTCGTCCGGCATCTGTGAGATCGAGTCCTCTAGCGATGAGTCGGAAGAAGGGGCCACCGGCTGCTTCCAGTGGCTTCTGCGGCGAAACCGCCGCCCGGGCCAGCCCCGGAGCCACACAGTCGGGAGCAACCCAGTCCGCAAGTTCTTCGCCCGAGCCTTCGGAAGCTGCTTCGGTCTCTCCGAGTGTACCCGATCACGATCCCTCAGCCCCGGGAAGGCCAAGGATCCTATGGAGGAGAGGCGCAAACAGATGCGCAAAGAAGCCATTGAGATGCGAGAGCAGAAGCGCGCAGATAAGAAACGCAGCAAGCTCATCGACAAGCAACTGGAGGAGGAGAAGATGGACTACATGTGTACACACCGCCTGCTGCTTCTAGGTAATGCGGCAGCTTCTGCCCCTGGGCAGTAGGGCCGCCTTGGGCACCCGGGGAGGGGGTGGTAGGGCCTTCCGGTGGGGCTTGGGCCTTGCCCGTGGGTGGAGGGGTCCGGAAACCCTGTTAGAAGTTCCAAGGAGGGACCCCAACTCTGCCCTGGGGTGGGAGAGGGGCCTTTTGGAGGGTTCGGGTGGCCGAACTCTATGCCCTCCAGGGAGAAAAGTGGTGCCGAGCGACACTGAGGGTCGTTACCGGCCGGAGGCCAGTGCCAGCGCCAGCGCCAGCGATCGTAGGCTGGACAGGCGGGGGCGTGAGGTGAGCCCAGAACTGCTGGGGTGGGCCCTTCGGGGCTCCCCCGGCTCGATTGTTCGTGACCGCGGTGGGCTAGGGCCATTGGGGTGCGCGCCCCCGCCTCGCCTGGCACGGCTGCTTCGACTCAGACAGCTTGTTGTTGGTGTGTGTTGGTGTCCATTTTCTGTGTTCGCCTGTGCATGACATGCTCAGTGTGTCCCAATTTCCATCCCAGACACTTTCCACGTACCCGCCGATTTTATATTTGTACTCTGAAATAGGTTATCTTGTGATTTGCGCCATGGCGCGACCGAAACTTTCCGTGTTGGTACACTCTGTAATAACCTGTGTGCAGACTCTCTGCAGCGAGCAGAGGGAAACCGCGCAGGCAACGGTGGCGTGGCATCCTGGGTAATCTGCTGGGCCGATGGCTGGGGGGAGTGGGGCCCGCCGCTGCGGGCCTCCATAACCTTTTTCCCGGTATGTCTCTCTCTCTCTTTTTCCCTTTGCGCTAAGCATTTCCTCACTTCTAAATACGTATGTCAAACCCTCATGCCTTAATGGTTGAAACCCCAGACACTCGGGTATCTGGGGCTTTGGGGTTGTTCAAAACATGTGTATTTTATATTCTATGCACACGTACACACATACTGGGTCCACCTGTGGGGGGGTAGAACTGAAAGGGGGGGATACTTTAGCCCTGTTGGCAAGGCCACATTCAAAACACAGGGTTAGTTTTAAGGGGGTGGGCGTGGCTGGGTTATATACATACATACATATGTATAATAATTTTCTTCTTAGCGAAGAGCCCGAGGTAAGGCAATCACTTATCTTTTTACAATTTGTGACTGGAGGGGCATAGTTTAAGAAGGTTGGGAGTACAATGTTGCTTTTGTATTTTAATTGCAATTAAAATAAAAAAAATAAATAATCAAAGTGCATACTAAATGTGTGGACAACGCCTGGGAATCTGGGAATATTACTTGTGAACTGTGTATATGTTTGCATGCCAATCTTTTTCAAGCAGCTTGAGCTGTGGGAAGGAGGACTGAAGGTAAGATCTTCTTTAAATCAGTTGGGGATGAAAAAAAAAATAAAGATTTTTTTAGGATGAAGATTAAAGAAATGTTATGCCAGCCAGATAGGTGCCTTTTGAGGCTCTCATCTTCCACTGCCCTCTGTTCAACCCACTCCCCAGCTCTCCATGTCCCCTCCCCTCATTCTCCAGCCAGAGCCCCTCCCACCTCAGACTTCTCATTTCCAACCTGAGGCATTCATTCTTCTTGCCAGATTAATCAAAACAGCAATTAACAATGGTCTGTATCTGTGGCTTAAATAAAATCTTCACGAGTGAATCTCTACAATTAATTTATTTTATTCTCTAAAACCTGTCAAGGGATCTCAGGATCACAGTTTCTAAGGCTGTGCTCCATTTGTCTGTGAAACATTTGGTAATCTGTGACGGTGTTTATTAAAGACATTGATGACATGACTGTTCCTGCTGTGATGTACCTCCCACAAATCATGATTTTAGATGGGATGGTCATTTTATCCATGCCTATCTGGGGAACTATTGGGATCACTGAAACAAACACACAGAAAAGAGAAGTTACTATCAATTTCAAATGTCCCTGTTCCGTGAAAAGCATAGTACCCTACATGACAAGGCCGGGATTCCACTGCAGGTCCATACAGCTGACCTGTGAGTTGGGGGTGGGTGGGGACACAGATGTCTGCACGTAGAAGACCTAAGTGACTGTGCACATCTGAATCCCGGTTGGTCAAGTAGACATGTGGCCTGCTTCAGTTGCCTCCTTTGAGAGACAAGGCTCTCCCAAAAATTTTTAATTCAAGTACCCTGTAGCAAAAACACTTGGGTCTTCTGCCTAGCCCCCACCCCCAATGCAGGGAGAAGGGGCTCGGAAGTTTATGCTGTCTGCTAATGCAGCTCTCTGCACCTCAGCTCTGGGGCCAGCTTCCTTCAGGGTAGCAGAGGCTTCCCTTGTATCCCTTAGAACTTTTTTTTTTCCCTAGAGGGGATAATTAAATCCAAACAGAAGCACATTTTGGGGATACCATGCCACTGGCCTGCCTGCCCTTTGTGAATATCAACCACTCTGCTCTTTTACATGCAGCATTGTCCAGAAGGCAGGCTGCTGAGCCTTGGCCTAGGCCTCGCCTGAGCCTCTAAGATGGCCATTGGTCCCTGCTGCGTGAGACTGCAGCAGCGCTGTCTGTCAAAGCAGGCTGCAGTTTCCCACTAGGCTGCTTTCATTTCACTGAAGGAACAAGAGAGGGATTGTATCTGGGTCCCTGTTATTGATTGGGCAGGGTCGAAGCGGAAGGAGAGGATTTACTCACAGTTACGAGACTTTCACTAACTGTCTAGCTTCATCACGTTAAACAGGATATCTATGCCTTCTGACCCCCGAAAAGGTAGATCAAATGACCAGCCTGTAATGTGTTTCATGTGTCACATCCAGATTCATCTGTTGCTTTTTTAAAAAAGCATTTTTCTGTGTGCATTCTCCATTTTTATTGCCCAAGCATCCTATTGCTGGAATTATTTTTAAAGATAGATGACAGATAGAAAAATAGAAAGATAATAATTTAATAAACATTCTATAATGTCTAGAGAGCTGAGGCTTTTTAACATAATGTAATCTAGGACTGTTTTCATGTTTCTGTTAGCTTAAAATCAATGGGTTAGACCTTTTTTTTTTACTTCATTTAGATATGATTTCTTGGTTTAGAATTGCAAGGGGTTACTGGATCAGAATTGTTTTTAGTATCTCCTGCCTTTATTACAAGTAGGCAAGGTACAATGTGCAATATGACTACTATAGTAACACCTCATTTTTATAGCAAATTACAATTAATTATATAATAATTTATTTGGCTGCCAAATGGTACAGTGCTGCACTGCATTTCAGCGTGCAGATTGGGTTTCTTTTTTTTCTTCTCTGCAGCCATTTTCTCTTTTCTAAATTCAGAAGGTCTCCACTGAACTGTTTGGTGCAGTGGGAAGCGCATAGCTCCCCCCACAACAAACCCCAAATTTTAAAGTCAAAGCATCCTACCTCCCAGTGACATCTGCAATGACTACATGTTTTGCAGAGATCCTTTAAAAAAAAACTCAACCTCTCTAAACAAAAAAAAAAAATTTTTTTTTCTAAATAGGTAATTTTATTTTTTATCTAGCTCACAGGATCTACCATGAGAAGATGGTATGAACCTTAGGGAATGGGGTCACCCCAGCCTTGAAAGGGGGGTGGCTCATGCTTTTAACATTGTTAGTGGCCATCGATGATCATGTTTTAATTGCATTTTTTTGCATTTTTAAAAGTATTCTGTCTAGTCATCAGTCCTTTGAAACAGTACTGGGCAATAAAACCACTTCAGCACCCCATTTCGTGAACACATCCACTCAAATCACAGACATTAAATGCCAGGGCCTTTTTTTTTTCTCCCAAAGGTAGCAAGGTGAGTAGGTGAAGGACCCAGGCCCCTAATTCTGAGGTGATAATGCCCACCGAGCCCATCTGAAAAATTCTATATGGCTTTCTCAAAGCTGAGAGCATGACTGTCGGAGTGTTCTCTGTGATCTTAAAATCCCTTGTTAAATGATAGGTGTCTAACAGTCTGTTGCTTTCTGAATTCTAGCCAGGCCTGACAGCCCACTGACTGTAAATGTCTATCGAGTGAACATGAAATGTAAGCTGCCCATTTGGGGGAAGCCATTTTGTGGAGGCCTAATACCCATGTTTGCCTCACTGCTACCCCCTACATAACATACACACCACACATACACACCACACACCCACACACAACACATATATACCCACACATACACTACACAAACAACGCATACACATACACACACCACACCACACACACAACACACATACAACACACATACACATACAACACATACACATATGCACAATGTACACAACACACACATACAACACATACACAACACACACACAATGCATACACATACACACAACACACACACAACATACACACACACAACATACATACAACATATA
>JADRCH010000816.1:355142-398820 GCA_019843965.1 Rhynchomys soricoides
ATACACAACACACACACAACATACACACACACAACATACATACAACATATAACACACATACATCCAATGCACACACAACACATACGCACAACACACACACATAAAACATATACATATTCCCACACATACAGAACACACACAATGCATACACATATACACAACACACACAAACATACACACACAACATACACACAACAGATAACACACATACATCCAAAGTACACACAACACATACGCACAAGACACACAACATACATTTACATACAACACACACACAACACATACAACATATACCTACACATATGCAACATACACAACACATATAAACACACATAAAACACATACACACTTACATAATACACACACAACACACATCCACACATGCATAACATACACATAGACACACACAGAACACATACACACATATAACATACAACACACACATACAAACATACACACAACACACATACCATACCACACACATTCACACACATACACACACATACAACACACATATATAAAACATGTGCTTCACCCACACACATATACACATATAATGCATACACAACACACACAATACACATTTGCTTCACCAACACAGACACACAACACACACATGCACACACAACACACATTTGCTTCACCCCATACACACACACACACACACACACAAAGCTTTTTTTTCCTTTTTTTTTTTTTTAATAATGTAGGTTTTCCTTGTCATCTTTTCTAAGAAAAATCCCAGAATAGTTTTCTTTAGCAGAGCTCAAGCTTGTAACAACATCAATATCAGTAACAACAACAGCTATTATTATTATAACATAATATTATGTAATAACATATTAATAACATAATAATTATTATGTAATAAATAAGAATAATGATAATAATAATAATAATACAGTGCAGTTGCTTTTGTGTACATGTTCTTGAGTGGGCAATGCTACAGTACACAAAATTCTTGCTAAAGGATTACAGGGTCCCAAATAACTTTTCTGTTCCTGGTCTTCTTAAAGTAATCCTTAGTTTTAGTTCACAGCTAAGTCCCTTTTTTCCATTTATCAAAAATCCATGCATGATTTTGAAAAGCATTTGCTTTGTTGATTTATTTTAATGCAGGAAATTTAAGTGGTTTTTAAAAAGAGGATAGCCTAGCCGATTAAAATTGAAACCCTCAACTCTAGGCACATCCACTTTTTTTCTCCTTTGGTAACAATCAATTCCTCTCTGAATAAGATGTGCCCACCCCCTTCTTAGCAGAACTATAGCTTTTCAAATGCCTCTATGTCTTCCAGGAGACACACAAACGGCAAGGAAAAACAAGTGTCTGAGCTTTTTTAAAAAAAACCTATGACACAGGTTAAATGTGCCTGCCTCTTCCCACAGTTTTCATGAGGTTAAAATTAGTATGCTTTTTGCCTATTTTAAAATAAAACTTCACAGAAAGAGGAGAAGTTTTCCAAGTAGAAACAATAGGGCCAGAGTGAGCAGAAGCCAAGAACTGTGGGCACTGGAATTCAGCCTCTGTGGGCCTCCCAGCAGTAGACACCGAGAGACTCTGTCTAACGCCCACCTATTAAGGTCTTTAGTCCACTGGATGGAGGACCCTGTTGTTACATCACATTCCTAGGCTGACCCATGGACCCCTGACCTAGGATCAAGCACTTCAGAGAGAATAGAAGTAAAATGGGTCCGGCCTTTCCTTTGGAGTTTCAGATGAAGAATCTTTGAGGCCTTTATGCAGCCTAAGAATACTTAGTGGGCAGTTTCAGAAGCAAGCTGCCAGAGGGGCTTAGTTTCCAGAGGACTCAGAGAAGAGGACTTTTTTCTTAATTCCCTAAAAGGAGAGCCAGATCTTGGGTGAAGCTTTTTATTGTACAAAGCCTAATGTGTTTCTTTCACACGTGAGCTCCCTCAAATGTTGAGTTTACAGCTTCTTTTATTCCTCTTCTCTATTTCAAGTGAGGTTTTATTTTATTTTTGTATATTTTCCATGAGAGACTGTTAACTTGAGCCTAGGCACCCCACACTTCCGGCTTCTACATTGTATAGCTCCCTTCTTGTCACACCGTTTATAACCACAAGTTAACTCAAGCGATAGATAAAGGGCACCTTGCCAAATTTAGGGTTATGTGATAATGTGGCAGAAGAAAGCAAAAACCCCTAAGAGGCTCATTTCCCCCTCTCCTGAAAAAGTATCACCTGCCATTCTTGCTTGTCCCTCCTCTGTGTCTCCTGTTATTAGCTAGCTATGTCTATATTAGTTCAGGATTGTTAGTTAGCTCAGAGATCTGAATGTGGATGTTTTACATGCAAAAAAAAGTGTCTTTAGCTTCCCTTTCCAAAACCAGATCTCCACAGAGGCAGACCAGCTGGTTGGTGGGAGCAGAAGAGGACAAGACCCCATGAGAGAGGTAAGGACCCCCCCACACACACCCCAAAATGTTAACTTTTCAATTATTGCCAACCACCACAGGCTTGAGGGGACACAGAATGCTTTGGTCTCTGACACAAGACCTTTGAAGTTAGAATTATTGGAAGTATTTTGCATGTGCCACACTGGAAGCGGTAACCAAGGAGCAGCAGGCAAGTGACCTGTGAGAGGACAAGAGATACTGAGGAAGTGTTCGAGCTTCTGTTGCCCTCAGAGGTAAAATTCCAAACTGTGTTACAGAGTGAGTTATGGAAAATCAGGAGCATTCAGGAAGAGTTTGACTTCAAAGAGTCCTTCCCACTAAACCCAAACAATGGATTTTGCTAAATTTGAGTGATTTAGTTTGGGACGAGGAGAGAGGTGTAAAGGTATATCAATTGGTAACCTGATTTAAAATTTAATGTGAATCAGTTGGTGTTTCTGACAGTCACACACGTTTTGTGTGGGGGACAGGGCAAGTACTTAAACTTTGTCTCATTATTCTTTGATAATGGGAAGGGGAAAAGCTTATGTACCTACCTTCCCAGGAGTGTCACAGTTGAGCTTGCTCGCGGCCACCGCTAAGGGAGAGTGACCTCTTACGAAGACTTCAGAACAGCCGGCTGGAGCCTCTCTTCTGACTTGCTGGCTCTTGCCTGTCCTTCTGTCAAAGGTTCTGAGTACCTCTCTCCCCCTTCCTAAGTAACCAGTTTGTCCCTCATCAAACTGGTCGTTAATGTGTAAACGACTCTGAAGACATTCCTACAGGTAACCTGCACCCAGGTAAGTCCAAAACTGGATTTTTTTCCCCAAACAAATGTCAATAGGAATAGTCACGATGACACACAAAACCCAAAGCTAGCCACAGATGAGTCCAGAACCCCAGAGCTGCAAAGGAAATGAGAGCAAGTATCTTAAAGTTTACCTGCTAGATATGTTGAGTCCCCCGGGGCTTCCGGGACACATCCTGGGTCTGAACCCCAGCTTCTAAAGCAGTAAAAGTACCTTACTGGTCTCATTGACCCCAAACAAACAAAAATGCCTTCCCCTCAGTCCCCAAAGGATGCAGTGTCAAGAGTAGGAAGTACACAGGTGCATAGTGCATTCAAACATAGCCTTTTCCAAACAGGACTGTCTTCAATCTATCATTACATGTGGCCAGCCCTCAGTGTCCAAGGGCCAGGACCAAAGCCAGGAGAATCACTTCTTAGGAAAGGCAGAATTTATTTGTCATTTGACCCTTAGGTTGTTTGTTGGTGGTATTATTATTTTTAGCATGTGTGGGAAGTGTACGTCTTAATCCCTTGCATTTTCATTCTGAAGGGCTCCGCTGGGCCTACTGTGTGCTTAGATAGCTTATCAATAAAGTCACAGGTGTCATGCAGGAGCCCTCTGCCCACTGTGCCCTCAGGTAAGAATTTTTGGTGGTGGGCTTTAGAAAAGTCTGGAGAGGTAAACAAGGGTTGATATTCCAGGTGGCCACTAGATGGTGAGAAGGGTAAGGCAGAAGAGATGGAGGGTACGGAAGGCCAGCATGGTGGGGGCCCTGCTTTACCTTCATAGCTTCCCCTGCCCCAAAGACGAGGCCCATAGGGGTCCCCAAAGTTTAGTCAGGTCCACATTTTTCATATTTTGAGCTATGACTTACTCTTTTTAGCTATGCAATGAGATTTTGGGAACATTTACAGAGGGGCTTCCAAGCAACTCCATTGACATTTTGCCATGGGGGCTGGGATCTGTTCTGTGCACTGTAGATATCTGATATCAAACATAACATATGCACACGCACACACATACACTCACCCACGTCACCACCACACTTGCCCATAAACACACACAAGCACGTACACATGTACACACACACATAAGCCACCGCCACATATGCACATGAGCACATGCAAGTGCACATGCGCACACACATTAGCATACACACAATACCACCACAGTCACCAAAAGCCACCACTACACACATTTTATACATGCACACTACTACTACCAACAACAGCCACACACATTACACACACACACACACACACACACACACACACACACACCGCACCACCACCACTACCACCCCACAATTAAATATGACAACCCAAATCTTTCTAGTGACCACTAAATGTCACCCATAGTTGATAGCTTCTCCTCAGACATTATCCCTTGTCCTGAGGAAGCTAGACATCGCACATGGTGTAACTTGTTCATCTACTGACAAGCCTCCTGAAGGAACTCTGTCCCTTTTACAAACCAATCTGCAATGTGCACACTAATCTTGGTGGCCTACATTCTTGGATAGGAGCAATTTCCACAAATGTCCGAGAGTGACTCCCAGATGACCCTAAATAGGAGAGAAGAGAAAATTAATTCAGGCAAATAAACAATGCATTGGCCTAGGGCTCTGATAGGTCAATATCTAACTAGTCAATGAGCAGCCAGTATCAGGGGCATACATAGGTTTTTTTTTAACCCTCAATAATTATACATAGGGCTCTTTAAGTTGTGGTAATTAGCATCATGCTAGCCTGTCTCCCTCTGCCTGGTGTGCACTGGTAAATTCTGTTACTTTAGAAGGGATATCCAGACAACAAGGGAGGGTCCTGTACTTCCCATGTACTCACAGATACTAAAAGAGCCTTGAATTAGTCTGTGCACAGCAGCCTTAATGATGTAGACTCCAAAGACAGCCATCCACCCATGGAAAGGTGACCTGTCACCTTTGTGTGGTAATTAGGTGACCACACTGAGGAGGAGGAGGAGGAAGAGGAGGAGGAGATTGTCAGAAAGGAAACAAGTGGTTCCAGAAGAAGTTCATGACCAAAGACTTTCTGGTCAAAAGGATTACATTTAGGACTTTGATAAAATGGTTGATATGTCACCACCTAAAAAACCAACATCAGCATCTATCACCATGTCTACCCTATCAGGTCAAGGTTCAGTTGTCAATTTCTTTAGTGGGCCCGAGTCACCAACTAGCACCTTATCTGTCTCTGTCCTTTGGCTTCTGGGGCTGAAATTCAGGTCTTCATGCCGTGCTGACCTGGATTGTACTTCTAACTTCTAACTTTTTTAAAAGCAAAGACAATTTTCCAGTATTTTCCCCTCTTAAAGAACTTAAAATTTTCACACCCCAAAGTTAGCTATTAGGGTAAAGATTAGGGTGAATCAGTCAAAACAGATTAGGTCGGAGCAGTTAGATGCTGGCCCTGTGGGGTGGGGAAGCAGCATTTGACATCCAAACTTCTTGCAGATTTGCTTGAGTGTTCCAGGTTCCACTAAGCAAAGTGCCCCAACTAGGAAAACCTCCTCACTGCCTCACTGCACAATCCTAGAAATTACTCAAGGAAAAACCTCAGAATGTTGACTTTGAGATTTTGCCTGGGTCCAAGTATAACATCTTTCCAAGGAAATGCTTAGAAGACTCAAGGCAGAGAACCCAAAATCCAATGCCAGATGTTAGGGGGAAAGTTTTTTTTAAAAGTTGGGTAGCCAAAAACCTCTGGGCTATTTATACTTTAGTGTTCATGTGGCTTTAGTTTCTTTCGGGTTTTGCTTTGAGGAGGAGAGCACAGAAGGTCATTTTGTCTTGCCAAGCAGATCTGCAAGTGAGGATTTAAGACGTACACTTAGAAGGGACCCCACTCTCTAGTGGGTGTATTTGCAAATGTTGCACATTATCGCTTTTCCTATGTTATGTAGTTGGGGGAGACAGTCCAACAGTGAGTCGAGGGGTGGTGCACAGAGGGTCCACAACATTTGCAGAGGGCCCTAGGATGATGGAGAGAGCACTGGTTTAAGCTGGGTTTTACTGGGACCTTGGTTGATCCTAACACTTGAGTTTAGGGTTCCACGTGCTTGCCAAGTGATGCCCAAGAAAGACTAACTACATCTTAAAGTGTTCAAGCTGACCTGAGGTTCTGCCATGGCCAAAGAGGGACCAAATTTGATGAGTTGTTTTAAGAGGAAGCCAGAACTTCCCATGTCTCCCAGGTCTACCTCTGTGTGTACGAAGTCTGGGGGCACAGAGTAGGAACTCAACTCATTTGGCAGACAAATCTAAAACTGATGTAGCCAAGGCTCACCCCCAGACTCAAGGTGACAGGAAGCAAACACTTTCACCTGGGAGTCCAGTAAGGTCTTCTGTTGAGGTAGCTCCCAGCAGGGAGTAGGGTCCCCAGGAAGGAAGAGGTGGGGGCAGCCTGACTGGCTTAAGTAGAGAAGGGAGCCCATCTCATTTGCACCTCAAGTTCACAGTGGGAGGGAGGAAACAAAAGGCCCTGGGGCATTTTACCTGTTTGTTCTCTTCCTGTCCTCTGTCTTTTCTTGTTTTATTTTTCTTTTCATTTTCAGATTTTTTTAAAAAGTAGGATCTTTTTGTAGGGAGAACATTTCTGAGCCAGAGTTTATAAAATACACTTATACTTTAAAGGAAAGAATGGAGAACACCCACCGTTTAGGGCTGAGAAGTAGAGAAATCATAAAGGAGGGCTGTTCAGAACTGGCTGGCAGATGGCGCTCCGAGTTTACAATTGAGAGCCTGGTGTTAGAAAATTCACGCCTGCGCCTACTTGAGGCAACCCCCTCCCTTTATCTTCCTTCCCCGGGACGCAGCTCCGCCCCAGGCTTAAGAATGTATATTTTTTTAAGGTTTCAGGTCACAAGGTATTTTTTAAGGTATCTGGTGACAAGTATCCCCGCTTTGTAGACCTTAGGAGGTCAGAAAGATAAAATACAATGGGGTGCAAACCTCTCCCCCCTCCTCCCCCCCACTTCCTGGGCTTTGGTCTCATGTGTAACAGTGCTAAGCTCTGCCAGGAGCAGTTCTGAGACCCTGGGCACATCCTTCTGTCTTTTGGGGGAAAGGGTGTGGGTGTCTTTCTCAGTTTAGAATTTTTTAATTCTCTTAAGAAAAGTTTTAAGTAGAAGGCGTTTGTTAGCATCTCCCCTCAGGCCTAATACACACAAACACACACACACACACACACACACACACACACACACACACACACCCTTTGAATGGGTCCTTACCAAAATGGCAGATAGTGTATAGGAAAAACATCTTAGGGCCATCTTTTGTCCTTTAACAAATGATTAGCCATTTCTGGGTCCCCTACCTGGAGCCATTTTGTGTTGCAGCAGAGGTCAGAAAGTTCATCCTTTTCCACCCAGCCAAGGGCTTGGAAAGGCATACATACATAAGAAATCCAGGGAGCCTCCCTGGAGGAGAGGACATTTTAGACCCAGTGGAACAAGGCACAACTAGGTCCCAAAGACAGTGTCTTTGTACATGCCCTGATCCCACTGCACTGCCTCCTCCTCAGCAACTGAGGAGGGCACATGTGCTTCCTGGGGGGTGGGGTGTGCTGGGAGCTTGCCCTTTTCCACTAAGGCTAGCCTTAGAACCTCATTCCTGACAGCTTCCTCTTCTAGTTCTCTTCTAAGATGTAACGGTCGGAGGAATAAGATACAAAGTATTAGTTCAGGCTACTGTCTCCCCAACTCTGCCAGTCAATTCTTTTCCAACTTTGTCACAACTTTCCTTCCGTCTGGCCAGTTTTGTTTTCTTTTCCTGAAGGTTTAAAAGGACGGGATTTTTTGTTTGTTTGTTTTGATCCTTTACCTCCACCTTCTGGGCTTTTGAAATGTGACCTTCAAGGCTAGCAGTGAGCTGTCCCCAGGTGTTAGAGTAGCTATGGGTATAGGTGAGCAGTCCGTTCTAGTAACAGTGGGCCTACCCACCAGAGGTCAGCAAAGAGCTCAGAATAGCTGGGTCTGCTTGCAAATGTGGAAAACAGTAGAATTCTCTAATCAAATGTAGACAACCCAAAGAGAAAACAGCCCCATATTTCAAGGGTGTCCATGGGTGGGGTACCATCCTGTCTTGGGTTCCTGGGTGCTTAGTTTGAACACATTGGAGGGATGAAGTTTTGATCTGTTGTCCTTTGATGGGGTCCTTTCTCAGGCCAACTCCAAACACACAGATCCTTGCCGTATCAGGTACCTCGTCCTCCTAGGGCCCCTAATCCCATCTGGGGACACAATGCCCACTTTCACTTCCCACGGGACTGAAAACCTTCCCTTGCCTCACATTTGGCCCCTTTTCTTTTAGAAGCGATGGTTATTGTTAAAATGAAGTCATAAGATTACAACCCCACCCCCCATTCCCCAGCCCCTGCCCCGCCCCGCCCCTGCCCTGCTGTGAGTGTCCTTATCTCTGGCTCCTCACCCAGATGTGTAGCTAAGAAGTATTTATTAACCATGGGTCCCAGGGTTCTTTATTTGGCTTCCCCCACCCCAAGCGTATGCACAGAGGCTAGTTCCCACCTTCCGCCATCTCTTCACAGATCCTTGACTTAATTTACCTTTTTACTATGGTAGGGAATGGGGAAGGAATCTGGATTCCTGTCCTCTGCTTGCTTCTCTTTTTTCTGAGCTTTTGAAGTCTGTGGGTCCTCAAGAACTACTTGTTAGTTAAGATCACCTCCCTTAGCTAGTTCTTTATTGTTGGGGGGTGGGAGGGAAAGGAGAGAGAGGGTCAAAGGGCAAGAGAAAAAGCAGCACAGGAGTGATGTAAGAGAACCAGTGTCAAGGCAAGGGAGAGAAGAGAGAACACAAGGAGGAAAGTCCTGGCCGAGTTAGTAGTACACTCCAGATGAAGTCCCTGCCCTGGGGAAACTTCTAGTCCGGGAGGAGATCAGGGTTTCAAGTAGTGATCCCTGCCCAAGCGGAGATGGACAGCTAACAGCGAGCAGGAATTGAGCACAGCTGAGGCCTAGCTGGGCTTAGGCCAGGGGAGGGAAGAGAGAAGGCTCAGAGGGTGAGCAGATTTCAGGACCCACTTGGGAAAGCAGCAACCAGGAGGCTGGTGGTGGATCCAAAATGGAGTCACCATGGCCCTCTGAGGTCTGGCCACTGGCTTCTCTTTCCCAACAGGACCCATTTGCTTTTTTTTTTTTTTTCCCAGAGTTTCTTACCTGAATCCAAATGATTGTGTTTAATTTTGAAGTTAGAATTCCCCCCACCACACCCTCCTGCCACAACCTGATTTTCCGAGTGTTTCCACATGCTTCACACACTGAGAGTGGTTTTGCTCTATTTTGTTTTAAGCAATCTGGCACACCGTGGACCTTTTTGTCAGAAACAAACAAACAAACAAAAAACAAACAAACAAAAAAAACAACCCACTCTATCTTCGTGAGTCCTTTGATTCAATAATTATCCAGAACAAAGCCAGGACAGTCCTACGGGTGAACGTGAGCATTTGTCCATTGAGCATACATTTCAGAGATTAAGGAAATCCTGAGAGTTTTGCAGGTTGACGGCCTCCAGCCGGGCTGAATTTGGCTCCAGCCGGGTTCCATATGGGCACTGTTTTCTATCTTTTCCCCTTCCTTCCTTTTTTCCACCCCACCAACCCTGCTTTGAAAAACAACTTTTATTCTCATGGGTACCTTCAGTTGAGAGGAAGATAATTCTCTCCAGTAAGGAAGAGTATGGGGAAAAGAAGGGGTAGGTTAAGTCAGAGGACACAGGGGACAAGATTGATGGCTCAGCGATGGGGTCAGGGCACAAGCTGGAAGACACCATAACCAGACACAAATCAAAAGAGGGCAGCTTCAGCTTTCTGGCTGTAGTAAGGAAAATATTCTGTCAGCTGCCTCTGGGTCTTATGCTTAACTCACTAGGTCAAGTTTAACAAAACAAAACAACTCAAATCCTGACCCAGTTGGTTGTGCTGGGACCCTATTCTTCCACCTTTGGGTCTTTTGACTGAAGCACAGCCACCACTGAGAAGAAGGGGCTTCCAGACCAAACCTGCTGAGCTCCTTCTCACAGTGTAGATTCCCCCACCAGGAAAAGTTGTTGACCCCCAACAAGTGCCAAGAGTTAGAAATGTGTTGCTAATTGATTTGAGCCGAACTTGTATTGCTTTGAGACTTAGCAAAATGGCTTGGGATTGGGAGGAGCTCAGGGTTGCTGGTTTTCCCCCAAACATGCTCATGCAGTGAAGCTTCTGTGACATTTTGGGATCTCTGGAGTGAGGGTGGGGGTATCAGCAGTTCTGAGGAAGGAGAAGGGGAGATTAAATGGGAATTTGGCATAAAATGGAGCTTTCGGCAGAGAGCCCCTCTAACATTGGTTCCAAATGAAAACAGTTGTCACCAGTTAATTTTTTCACATTTTTGACCATTGGCAGACCTCCGTCCTAGGTAGACTTTGTTAACCTTGGCAAAGAGCATGAGAAACTATCTAGTCTCATGAATCCGTATTTCCTCCCTGACAAGTTGTCCTCAAATTTCCAATCAACGTGTGTGTTAAATGTTCTTGTTTCCTATCTGCTTGTCTAGTAGCCTTGCTGTGCATGCAGTAGCTGCCCATGTGTCCACCACGCCTCTCAAGAGAATGAGTCCTGCCCCAGGTCGGTGAGTCTGCCTTGATTTGGGCATTTTTATTCATTCATTCAGTCAGTCAGTCTACTCAGTACATATACACCAAAGTGTGCCCTTCTGTGTGTGGAAGCCAAAGGTCTAAGACATGGTAGCTCCCCTTATAGTCCTGTGGTTAGAATCAGACACAGGAAGTGGACAATGGCGGGTAATTTCTAGAAGGCATTCTGTGAGGGTAGATACAGCAGCTCAGGTGAAGCGCTCATCCAGAGATGGCTTCAGTGGCCTTTCAAGAGTGTCCTCACCCAAGTCAGCAAACTAAGTCAGAACTAACATGCCATGCTGCTGTTCTACTGAGTAAGCTACACTTATCTTTGAGGGTCAAACTAAGCAGGCATCTGCATCTAGGTCAACCAACCGTTCACATCTTCATGCCAATCTGAGGCTCGGGATTTCTGTGTGAGCAGCTGTTATTGAAGGTTCAGGGTAGACCTTAGGTTGATCATTGTCTGTCACAGACCCAGAAGAAGCCTTTTGGTATGGTGAGGTCCAGAAAGTCGTAGTTCTGAGGGGTTAGGCTTGGGTCCAGATGGTGCTAGGTCAGGTGCAGTATCAAATTCTACCTTTAGCCAGGTCTCACTTTAAATGTCTGCTTGGCGTTGACTAAGATATAGCTTGCAGGGCTAAAATTCTCTCAACCTTAAAATATTCTGCCTGTATTAAGGACTGCAGTTTAGCTGGTAGGATGGGGAAAGTACCTATGATTAGCAGCTAGAGTATTTTCACACTGCTCACAACCTTCTGCCTTCCATCTTAGCTCTGATCCACCATTTTAGATCCTGGCCTGTGCTCCATCTTAGCTCTGATCCACCATTTTAGATCCTGGCCTGTGCTCCATCTTAGCTCTGATCCACCATTTTAGATCCTGGCCTTCAGGCCTCTTTTTCCTGTTCCCTGAAGCAGATAGAAAGTCTGCGTTCAAATGCTGTCATTAATTCTGTAGAATGAAAAATATCTACAATTTGTTTCCCGGTTTCTTTTCACAAATACCTGTACATTGCCTACATAGTCCCCTTGGAATACAATATCTTAATCTATACGTTTCTAATGTTTAGCCTAGGTAGGCTACACATACACTTATGTGTATCTTTAAAATGTGTATCTATGCATACACAGTTGGGGTTTTTTGTTTGTTTGTTTGTTTTTGTTTTTTGGCAGATGACTGAACTAAAAGAATCCTTCAGTGAGTTTTCTATAATAAACCCAATTCGGGTTTATAGAACCCTAAACTTCCCCTTTAAAATCTCCATCCCTCAAAGGAAACTAAAACAAGGACATGTGGTTGCTCCTTTGGGATATTCAGGGATGAGCTCACAGTGAATCTGAGAGGTGGGGATTTGGCCCAGGCCTCCTTACAGGGCTGCAGGTGGCTGTGTTCGGTTCAGTTAAATCCCATTAGGTTTATAAGGTTACTCTTAATAAACAGTTCTGTGAGGCCAAAATGAGGAAAAGTCCCATTTTTAATAATGAAATCCCTAGCAGTAGGACAGGCAGTGCGGGGTACAGGGAGGGCCGGTTGGCCCTCATTACCTGTTTTTTTCACCCCATTCTTCCCTGCTGAGGACTGTGACTACCTAGCAACCTTCAGTACAGCAGACTGGCTTTCCTCGCCTGTGTTTCCAGGATGTAGGAACCTCCGTAGCTCCCATATTTCCAGGGCAGGGCAGCGTGGTGTGCTGATAGTCTGGACACTTCGATTCTTTTAAACAAGAAATGGAAGGTCTAGGCATGGAGAAAAGACCAAGAAAGGCTAGTAAACAAGCCACAACCTAGCCTTGTTGTTGGCACGAACAGCCTCCTGGCTGTGTGGTCACAGCCAAAGGAAAACCTGGTGCTTAGTGGCCCAGGTTGATTGCACACCTTAACCTGGAGTCACTCAGAGGTGCATTAACCAGCAATGATTCAGCTGAAGGAGGCCTGGGTGCCTATTCTGACATGCCACATACTAGCATGCCCTCTAGAAACACGGAAGCCATGCTCCCTAGTATAACTTAACAGGGGGCCTTCCCAAGGTATGTGATATTTAGGAAGAGGAAGTTAATTTTGAAAGCTTAATTGAGTTTCCTTAAAGTGTAAGAAGTTGAAGACGAGGATGAATATTATGAATTGCATCCATCATAGGTGTTCGAATATATGTCACATTCTGGCAGCAGAGAGAGCTCAACATCCCTTAGAGATAAGGTTCTTTTGATTTTTGTTGTTGGCTTTGGGTTTTTTGAATGTTACATAGCTTTCAAGGTGCCTTGCATGAAGCTCTGTGATGGTTAATAGAAAGACGGTAACCTTGTCACAAGATGAGACATTGTTGCAGATAGACCCTTCAGTAGCTCAGTGTCTACAACACACAGAAATGACCTTCCCTGCAGCTGGGTGACACTTAGCTAGGAACAAGGTGATTAATTATGCTTGTAAGTTACAGCTTTATTGCAAGCCTGCAGCAGGAAGGCTGGCAACAATAGTACATACACACTCACACGCTTTCCCTTCAAGCATTAAAGGCATTTGGATTTTATCTTCCCTGATCAAACTTCTCCACCTCCTGCTAAATAGTTTCCTCTTGCCCCTTAGCTAAGCCAACAGGGAGAACTGCCTCTGGGTTTTGTTAAATTGTGGATCCTGACAATGACAGGTATGCAAAGCCAGACAGGGCGCTGCTACCATTTCCCACCGTGAAAAATGGCCTTGCAGGCACCTTGCTGCAGACACAGGCCAGCTCAGAACATGGATTTTTCTCCCCACCCTCCCAAGGTTAGAATTTTGCTTAGAACTCTCTGCTCCCAGCTAAAATCTCCATCAGCAAAGGGGCTGATTTCAGGCAGAGAAAGGACCACTTCAGCAAATGAGAGAAAAGGAAAGAGTGGTGAGCAGGTTCACTCCAGCTGCAGGAAAAAAAAAATCCATGCCATTTCCCCCGACAGCTCCTTAATTACGGTGAAAGAACAAGATGCTTGCAGCCTTTTACAGAGAAGTCTTGTAGGAAGGGGAAGGAAAAGACCTGAAAGGGACAGGGGTTGCTGGGGTGCAGGGAGCAGACAGCTGTCACCTCTGAATGACAGATGCCCTTTATAGGAGAATCTCAGCCCCTCCCTGCAGACCATGCACCCCTGCCCAACTCTACACTATTTTTCTCTATTCTACTAGGAAGACTATGAAAGAAAAGCCTGAAAGGCAAAGATGAGCCAGCCACCTGCTAGGTGCTGGCTTCTCCTTTTTTTCTATAGGGCAAGATGAGATTTTAGCCCTCAGGCTAGTCTTTCTGGCTAGGGCCTATCTCCAGTGGCTGGAAAGCTTTCCAAGTGGTCTGCCACACACACACACACACACACACACACACACACACACACACCTGTTGGAACTTGTGCTTTCTTTAAGGTCAGTGGCTAGATCAGATGTACCATTCCAGTGTACATGGTAGAATTGGAGACTCGGAGCCAACAGGCCCAGAGACAGGAGTCACTGAAGGCAGGAGCCATGTTGTAGGGCTGGGAGGACTCGGAGTCCTGGGTGTTGAGCCTATGTTCATGTCAAGCAAGAATCAGGAAGGTCCTTCTTCTTCTTCCCACCTCTGGCCTTATCTCTAATCCTCTGAGCTCAAACAGGTACTTGGCCTGCTCGAAGCTTCTGGACTCTGGCATGTCCAGAAAAAGAAATCCAAGTGAATTCTAAATGCTTTCTTAGAGATAGAAAGAGCCTTGGTTTCTGGGAATGGGAAAGCAGGAGAACAGAGTCAACCCCCTGGGGCGCACGCACGCGCGTACGCGAACACACACAAGGTGTGTTGTTCTACACTGTCTCCCTACTCTCCCCAACCCCTGCAGAAGATGGCTCTGAGCCCTTCATCTCAGTGGCCTTTGTGGGACCATCACACGTAGACTATCTGCTAGGAGGGATGAGTCTAGGAGGGACCCCAACCTTGAATCTAGCACTCACGGCTTTGTCCATCTCCCACCGACTCCAGGGTACACACTGCACAGTCACCTCTTCTGAGACAATGTGTGGTTTTCCTTTTCTTCCCCCCCTTGCTCCCCTCACTCAGTTGACAGACACACTCTGCCATACACGGGTGATTTCGATCATTATTAGCCAGCAGCTGACAAGCCGATAAGGACTTAGGGCTTTGTGGAAGGTGAGTTACTGGCATTTACAAATAAAACCACGATGTTTTCTACACTTGGGATTAACAAACAGAATGCTACATCAATAGCATCTTCTGGGAGGAGGGAATCTCAGGTGGTCAGGGCTACTGCAGGGATACAGAGCCTGCTCTATCCCTGGCTGAGCCAGGTCCAAGCAGGGAATTTATCCTAGACACTGTAGGGCGGTTCTGCCTGCCATAGAGATGCAGGATGAACCATCTCTCAGATTTTAGCGGATCCATGTTAGAGAAAACACTTGAAAAATATAATGGATAGGCTCTATTTTGTTTCGTTCCCCCCTTTTTATTTGTAAAGCAATACTTGGGAAGCTAGGGGAAAAGATAACAAGGACAGTACCCCGATTTATCACCCTACCTGCTGAGAGATTTCATTTTAAGATGGCTGTTACTTGGAGGAGAAAAGTCAAATTCCAGATACCTGCGATCTAGAGGTGTAGCCAGCTCAGGGGTCCGAAGAAGTCTGTGTGAAGGGGTTGGTGTTTTCAGTGTCAGAATAAGAAAGGTATTAGAGAATTTCATCCCTTTTTAATCCTAAGCAGGGTACTCTGGAAAAAGAAAACAGAATTTGTAGAAACACCGAGGTCATGGGATCCTAATGATGTCTGAAGGACTGGTCTCTGTCCTCATGTTGGAAATCATGTTGGCAGAGATTAGATGGTTGTTTATTTACATTTTATAGGATGATAGAATGAAAGAGGGGGGCTATACTTTAGCTACAGTGTCCCCAAACCACTGTGGACAGTACAGGCTTAAAGTTGCCCTTGCTTTCATCCATGTAGCTTTGCTCTGGTGAATTTTGAGCCGTTTGGCACAACTTAAAAACCCAGACTTTCCTTGTTTGGAATATGTAGCACTCGCCACCATCCCTATAGCCTTTCATGGTCCACCCCTGTGGTGACCTTTCTGACTTGAGGGTTTTTGTCTTCTTGACACTAATACATCCTATCAATCTGCTTGAGAGTTCAATTGTAAAAACTTGTCTGGATGTCTTGTCCAGAAGCAATCAGTCTGCCTGAAGATTTGCGCCCATCAGCTACCACTTGCCCCGACTCCACCTCCCCCGCCCCCCCACAGCCCGCTTGCTGTAAGGAAGCTTAATTTTTTAGGAAACAGATCTGACCATGAAGTCAGCCGAGGAAGGGAGCTTACACATGAACAAGATGTAGACAAGATGTGGGTGTTTCTTGCCTTCTCTGGGTAGCCATTTGGAGACTGCTGCAGAGAGAAGCTGGAGATGAGGAAGCAGGCTGGTCCCTACAGGCAGATGGGCAGGGAGAGTGGACCCGTTAGGCTCGCAGCAGCAGCAGCAGCAGCATCCTGAGAGGCAAGGTCTGTCTAGTGTCTGCCGCCATCTTTGATTTAGAGGAAGCAAAAGCCGTTCACCCTTGCTTTGTCTTAGGTAACAACCAGCTTGATCCAGTTCATGGGGGGAAAAATAGCAATGAGAAGTGTTTTTAACCCAAAAGAAAAATGTCTATAATTTTAGTTTGGGACAAATCAACACCCTCCTCCCCCCTCCATTTTTTTATCTCACAGTCACCAAAACTGAGCAGCCGAGCTAATCAATTCTCTCTCTCATCTGCATAGACAATTTAGCTGGTCTATGCGGGATCCTCCCCCCCTTCTGTCTTATCAATGCATAAAAAGCTAGGCAGGTGGGAGAGAAGGTGGCAGGTCTGTCCCTTTGTGGTTTAGCCTAGCTCTGTTTACAAACACCTCAGGCAAAGGGGAAAATGCAGACATCACCCCCAGATACTACTCCTGATCCATCTTCCCCATTTTCCCTTTGGGGTACAGGCCAGGCAGAGCCCAGGTGGGACCAACCCCTGTTGTCCAGCTCTGATCTTTTTAATTAACAGTCCCAGGCCTCTGAGCATGTCCTTTTAGCAGGTTAACAAGTTTTGAGTGGAAAAAATGAAAAGGTCAAGAGTTGAAAACACAGATTTTTAGTCGCCCTGTGAAGCAGGGACCTCGGGATTCTAATGAGTCTCTAAAATCAAAGCCTGGTTGCTGAAATCGAGCAAACGAGGCTGTGGCTTTCACAAAACAGGCTAAGCAAGGCTCCGCTAAGACAAATCATTTTTGAGGAACCAGGCCTCTGTGTTTTCTTGTCATAACCTCTTTTGTATCCATTTTAAAAATGAAATATTTGTTAAAAGCCCCCCCCAACACGCACACACGCACCCCAAAGCCTCACTTTCTCTTTGCCATCTGTACCCACCGATCAATCTAGAGGGCATGAAAGTTTTACAAAGTTAGGGGAGCAAGACTTACTCAATTTAAGAACAGCAAAAACAGATGATACCTGAAGGTATAGTTGGGAATTACAGCATTGCGCTTGCTCAGGGATCGTCTTGAGTGTCTACATCTTTGCTACTTCACTGAGAGAAATTAAATTATAAAGATTATTTAAGAAAGTCACCCTTTCACTTTGAATGACTATGCTCCAGGAGCTTCCTAGACGCTTGGGTTAAAAGCTCCATCCAGTTGGGGGCTGGGCAGGGTTTTAGGCATTGGTGTGCCCTTAAATTGCCAGACGTATACAAGGGAGAGTGACTATCTCTTGACCCCAGCTGAGTTTTTAATCAACGTTACTATATAGCTCAACCATCTTCACTAAAGACAGTCAAAGGCCTTTACTCTGAGCAAAAAGGGCCAAAGCAGGACTCTGCAAACCTAGCCTCATCTTCTTGCACTTGGCTTAGGAGGCCTCGTAGCACCCCAGTGCCACCCTCTCGTGGGCAGTTGCCATCCTACTGGAACCCCAGGGTTTGCACTAATGTTCTACCTACCCCTCTTTTTCTGTTATTAAGGTCATCGGGTGACTGCTGACCTCTCACCCCAAGGTACTGGCCTCTTCTATAGGTGAAGGGATACTTTCCCAGTCTCCAGATCTTAGTGTTAGATCACTGCAACCTAGTGATAAAAATAGGCCTAATTAATATGTTATATTTCACCACTGGATGTCCAGCCTTGTGCCACCTTCTTTAATGACACTAATTTTGGTGACATGCTTCCTAGAACCCTGACGTTGCTTCAGTCATGGAAACTCCCTCAGATGAGCAGTAGAGAAGCTAGCTGCTTTCTCCTGCCTTCCTCAGGAAGAGCCATCCTGGCTTTCTGATTCTACGATTAGGGAGCCCCAGCTCCCCTCTGGCCCAAGGCTGACACTGTTGTTGAAATGTTGAAGACTGAGAACACATGCTCTGCTGGGCCTGTAGCTAGAGGCTCTTTCCTGGATGGATGTAATGTTGGCATCAGTTAATTGGGGGGAAAATCTGAGTTAGGCCATGTAATTTCAGCCAGTCTGGGCAAGTGATGGGTACACCTGTCACTTGAGCTACCAGTCACAGCTGTATCATGCTTTCAGCATTAGCTGGTAATGTTCTGTTTCTTAGGAAAAATAATAAGCCACTCTATGTGGGTAGTGTTTGCCTATTAACCCTTAGGAGATTTCTTGGGGTCCTTTATTTGTTTAGCTAATAGGGACAATATTTGAAACCAGTCTGTTATTTTCACCCAATTTTAATTTACCTTCTCATTTGATGTAAATGATCTCCAAAAGCAACACACATTTTTAATACCCGCCCCCAGGTATATTACCCAGTCTTTCTTAGTGAATACGTTGGCATCTCCAGGTAATACAAGCAGCAGAAGCCACCTGAAGTCCTGAAAGAAATTGGCTAGATTTAGTTTCTAAAACCAGTCTGCTTTGTATTCTTCGTGAAGTCAGCGACATTCTTTTAATTTGGGGGTGTAATTAGCACAAAAGGAATTGTAATCTGAGACTACATTGAGACTAATGCAAAGGACAGACGGGAATGTTCAAGAAAGTGAGCCGAGGCCACTTTCCCAGTACCAGTGCCATGCAGAGACCCTGGGATGTAGGCACAGCTAAGGCCTGTGGAACATAAACCATGTCCCTTTATCCAATCTCCAGGCTTCTTACAAATGCCTGGTACTTTTGGGCTGCAGAATTTTCTCTAGTTTGACACTTCCAGAGCTAGGCAGAGACCTCGGAAAGCCACGGTGCCATGTGGGCCCGGCTGGTGTTGAGAGGGTGCTGCCACTGGCATTTTAGCAAACCCTGAGCCATGATTCCACACAAGGGCGGACAAGAACTTCTACACATCTCCCTTCCCAAAAGCCTTCCTCACCAGAGGGGCTGTGTGTTTTATGGCCGGGGGGTGGGGGGACAGGTGGAGCTAAATAATAATAATTATACATTTCCCAATTTCAACATGTGTGAGCAAACACACACACACACACACACACACACACAAAAAAATGAAAAGGTACCTACACCTCTGGATGAATTAAACGTGTGATTAGGTATGTCACATTGATAACTTAATTTGGGGTTTCCTAACAGCAGACAAAGAGAGAGCTGTGGATCTAAAGGACCCCTGGCTCCCATCAGAATCTCAGTTGTCCCAAAGTAGGACTAGTCAAACCACCCACTATCTGAAAATGCATTTTGGTGAAAACCAAAGATATAAATCGTATACCCACAGAGTTATATTCCGCTACAAAATATGTGTTGCCAACTCAGGCTTTTAGTTAACCTAGTTCTTCCAGTAGGACTAATTTTGAAAAACTGAGTGCAAGGGATGGGGGGAGGGAGGGTTGTTCAGAATCTGAAAATAATGAAAGTTTAAACATTTGGCAGAGGCTAATTTTTGTGTATTTTATTGAAACATGGTGTTACACCAGACTAGCCTCGAACTCAAACAATTCCTCGTCTTAAATTACCGATTTCTGGGATTCTAACCATGAGCTGCCATGCCCAACGTAATAAGCTTACCTTAGCTGAAAACATTGTATTTTAGCGCAGGGTCTCAACATCCTCTCTTCTCCATGTCAGGATCACAGCACCAGTTGCACCAACTTTTACTTTGGGGAAAGTAGCTGTTAGTTGGAAGAACCCTCTGATAGCCTTTCACACGATGGTGCTCTCTGCTAGGCTGGTTCGTGGGTATCGATCCCATTAAAGCTGGTGTGCCCTGGATAAACGGGGTGGCCCTCTCTTCCTTTCCATGTTACTCACGAGTTCTGTGGTTTGTGATTATGCTGCTGAGATCTTCCAAGTAGGTCTTTCCCTCCTTTATCTCTTGCTGTCTAAAGTGTTTAGCCAGGAGAAATCAATGCACGGTGGAGTTAAATTTCAAAGGGAAGGGAGCTCCTATAACCTCCTTCTGGTTCCCTATTTTATAAGTCATAGGGAGGGGAGTTAAGCTTCTGTGGTGGGGACCATGCAGTTTCTTACAGGTGGCACTTGCCCACTTGGGTCACAGATAGTTAGTGAAGGCTACAAACAGTCTCAGTTGCTCTATTATTCTGTGCTGTCATCTCAGAAACCAAACAAACAAAACACCAAACCAAAACAAAAAATTGGGTCCCAACAGATTGGCCAGTGCCTCTCTTTATTTGGTTTGAACTAGACTTGAGATGCTATTCCAAGTTAAAGATACCTTATTTGAGGATTAGCTGATGGAGATTAAACAGGGAAATTCTATGTACTGAGTTCATTCTTCAGTAGTCGGCTTAGAACTTATGAAATGACATTTAAATATCATGTCTAATATGGAATGCATGTTTGGAGTTACTTGGTAGTTGAAATACTAACCGGTGGATATGGCGAGGTAAAAAATGTCATTAGTGGTCATGACATTGGATGTTTAAAAACTATCCAGTTCTAAATATTAAAGCCTTCTTAGGGAGATTAGCCAGGGCTAGCAGAGCTTCTTACAATACCTGCTTTCACCTCCAATGTGGCCAAAGCTGCAAGTAGCGTTTATCTGCAGCAACAGTTCCAGTCATCTGGCTAATTAGTGCAGAATGTGCTTTGAAGACAGACTGCATCACTAAGTACTGTCATTAAAGCCTTGCAGCTAAGGTTTCTGTTTCAGTGGAAGCCTAGTTATTGTTTCCTGGGCTATTAAAATAATATCATAATTGTGTTTTCTCTAGGCTCTTGGAAAGTAGCTTACAATGACCCCAACTAATGAAAGGCTCAGGAAAACATTTTTGTCCAAAAACTCAGTTACATCATTAGATAATAATACAATTTAGAAGATTCTAACCTATAGCGATGTTGTTGCTTCTGAAAGTAGATGAAACATTCTTACTCAGAAAGAAAGATACAGAAGGGCTGAGGAATACAAAACTTAGGAGCCTGCAGAGTTCAAACCCCAAGCTTGAAGTGTGCGGTCAAGCCGTGTGTTGGGTGACCCAGTATTTCAGGTTAGGAATGTGTTATTTCAACTTTCTGGCTTTGGCATGAGCCGGGGAGGAGCCTGCATCCCCTCTGCCAACTTATTTGATGGTCTCCCTCAGAACTTTAAGGTTTTTATAATGTTCACGTGTCCCTGAATGATAGGGACACTTCCCACTGGAGCACTTTCTAGTGCAGCATTCCAGGAATTAGGTTAATTCGTTTGCTTTACTTTCAAAGCATAAACCTAAGTGTTTAAAACTGCAGGACAATCTATTAAAATCAGTTGGTAACTCACAAGTTCTACCTTGTGAGTTACGACTCTGGAAGACTTTAGAAAAACAAAGCATATAGAGAGCTGTCAGGGCTTGGACAAGTCGATGCCGAAACCATAGATGGTGTCAGCTCACCGTACCAATTAAATAAAATCTCTTCTTTCACTTTGTGTCAAGTAAAAACAGAAAAGCGAAGAGACCACAAAGCAGCTTGTGTTTCAGGCTCTTGGTGTTCTTTGCTTACCTGTAAACCCTCAGTGCCACCTGCTGCCATTTATTTACAAAGTAAATGCTTTCTTTATGGATCCCTGGTTAGTCATAATAAAATACAGGCAAAACTTAACAGTTAAAAGAAAGAAAGTTTTTACACCACTCCCCCCCCCCCCAAGAATGTCTAAGTTAGGAATTGAATAGAGAGAACCCTGACACTGTATTACACATTTCTAGGACAATGGTCCCAATTGTGCATTGCCACATGTGTCACTGTATACCATCAGGCAGTTCACTCATTTTAAAGATTGGGTGTGATATTTATCTAATAGGAGAAGGCTCAGAGATTCTTCATTACACTCAGTGTATGATTGTGTAGTTATTGTAGAGGTCTGGAGGTTGTGTTGGCTACTGTTAGCTCCTTACCTTTAAAATACAATGTATCTGTGCTTCGGCACACTGGAAGCAGGAAGGAAGAGGCTTCTGGACAACTGGAGCGGAACCGAAATTTCTGGCCAGGTCCTCTCTCTTCTAAGTCTTTAATTTCACAAATGACAGACGAATCAAATTCAATCAAGAAGTTTTTGTTGACTGTGTGAAGACGCAAAAGGTAGCCCCTGTCTTCAGGCCATCACTTGCAGGGCAGGCTGAGGGTTAGGAACTCGAAAGTGTCACTCAGGTAGAGCCGGAGCAGTTAAATGTTTCTTCTCTTCCACTCTGGTTAGGTTAAAAACAACAACAACAACAAAGAGTATCAACCTGAGTCAGTAGTTGCTTTGAGGTTTTTGTATATTTTTAAGTGTTGTGTGAGGAAGAGAGGCCATAATCAGTCGTGGATAAGAAGTAACTTTTGAGGGCACAGAGGAAGTCCAAGACTAAAAGGCAGCAAAGGCCACTTGTTAGGTTCAGCTTCCTGCTCTTAATTCCAAGACATCCTTGGTTGCTTTCAATCGCTTTCTGCTGTTCTTTCAAATCCGTTTTCTTTTTTTAAGTGTAGAATGGAGGTAGCGCTGTAGCGGCAGGGACCAAGAAAAACAGTGCACTGTAGCTTTATATGGTACACCCTTTCAGACTTGAGGTGGAAAACTTGAGGGAAGGAGTACCCGAAAACTGCTGAGTGAGTGAGCAACTGTGTCTTCCTATTTTCAAAGATCGAGCTGTCCACAATAACTTATTCGAAGCCGCTCACCCTCTCCCCTTCAGGCCCCTGGGTGTGTTTGTATTCAGAGTCTACAATTCTATTTCCTTCTACCCAGCATCTCAAGTTTTGCGAACCGTGTTCAAAAGTGAAAGGAAGCTACGCTGGAAGAGAGTTTATAGTTACTCTGCAGATCTGGGTTTACTGGCGCCTGCCTTGTCCCAGTCAGGGAAGGTGCCATGTCTTAGTCTGACCCTTGGCTCTGTCCGCCTGGGCACAAGGTCCATGTGGGCCGGTTATTGAATGAATGAATTAATTGTATCCAAGTAAACCCCGGTGGCAGACCCTCAAGTCTACCTGAGAAAGGTGATCCAAAACCCTTGACTTAGCCGGTGCTCTCTACCATGTCCTAGCATGGAGGCCAAGGAGTGGGGCGGGACACTCGTGAGTTTTGAAACAATTCTCCAAAACGTTCGTGTTCAATAAAATACTTCTCCCCTTTTATTCTAGAGCCCCGCATGGCGCCCGAGCCAGGCTACCACCTCTCCCACCTAGAAGGACTCCGTGTGCACCACCGCCATCCACCACCGCCATGGCTCTTCTTCTCGGCTGTCGCCTTGCCTGCACAATGCTGCCTGCTTCTTCTATCCATGGTAGTCGGGTATACATAATACAGCTTGTGAGGAGATCCGAACCCCCATATGGGGCATCGCGATTAATTAGCTCGCCGTCACCCACCTCCACGGGCACGCGCCGCAGGGTGGGAGGGGTGTGCCGCCGTCCCCGCGTGCGCTATCAGGGAAGCTGAGGTAAGAAGGCGCACATGGGTAAGCGTCGTTGTCGTCGTCGCATAGTTTTCACGCTGCCCAGGGCTACACCACTACACGGAAAATTGGGAGGCAGGTCTAGGAGGCGGGGTCGGGTGCCCACCGTCTTGGGCGCGCCCGTACCCCACAGTAGATCGCTCCCCACGCCCCCTACCCACATTAGAGGTGCCCGCGCATCGGCCCTCATCCCCCGCCTGCGGCGCAGCCCATTTGGGCACGTCCTCGGTGGACCGATTTTTCGCGCTTCCCCTTCGCTTTATAGGGGCGATTGCTATGGGTCGGTCCTCTGAAGAGGTTGGGGCGTCATCAGGCTGGTTAGAAAAACCCGCTCCGCGGCGGGGACACTCAGTCGCGTCGCACCGCGGAGCGGGTTGCTTCAGGTGGCTGGTACCAGCGGCGCTCGCCAGCTCCCAGCTCTCGGGCTCGGGGCTGCAGCACCGGCTGGAGCGAACCCTTGTCCCAGCGCTTGGCGGCGGCAGGCAGACGGGCAGGCAGGCGCTGCCTTGCGTGTGAGTGCGCCTCACTCACATGTAAGTCCGGGAGCCTGGGGTCTTCCCGCCCAAGTGCCTGGTGCTCGATGCGGGCAAGAGCACTGGGCAAGAGCCGGGATAGGGCAGAGGCGCCTGGCGCCGCTGCCCTGCCTCGCGCCTTCCAGGCTCCCTCCAATTTTCTGTCTTTTCTCTTTTCTCTTCTCCATTGGCGTCCCCAAGAGCTAACCCAAGGAGCGCCTAAGGGTAATAGCAAACTCTTGTCATCTGCATCTTTGCACTTCCTTTCTCCTGTGTTATTTATACTCTTTCCACCCTTTTTGAGTTGTTGGGCATTTCTTATTTCTTGCTTGCTTTTTGGTTTCTTGCTGTTGTTGGGTGCTTTTTTGTTTGTTCTCGCTTTTTTGTTTGCTCATCCTATTTGACGCTAACTCTTAGGCACCCAGCCCATCAGCCCCCTACGAAGCCCGGGAAGCCGCACTCGGTGACCCCAAGACAGCACAGCGAAGACTGCGGCCGAGCCCCCCGACACGGGGCGCACAGGAGCCGGGAAGCCCGAGGCCGGGGGCAAGCAGACCGCCCGAGCCAGGCGCGAGCCAAGCACCCCGAGGTGGCCGGGGCACCATGCTGAAGATGGCCATGAAGCTCAAAGCCCGAGCGGCCGAGAGCGAGAGGAAGACAGCCGCGGCTGCCGCCGAAGTGGCTGCCGAAGCTGCCGTGGCGGCTGCGGCGCTGGCAGAACCGTTCGCTTCGCAGAAGAACGGGGGTCCCGTGAAGCCCCCGAAGTCCATCAGGGTCCTCGTGAACGCCGGGCGCGATGTGCAGCCCGCAAAGTTGCTGACCGACAAAGAGCGCAAGAAGATGGAGAAGAAGCTGCTGGAGCAGAGGAGAAAGGAGGAGAAGAAGAGAGAGAAAGAGAGGAAGAAGTTGGAGAAGATGATGAAGAAGAAGAAAAATGTGCCAGAAGCTCGGGCAGAGGCCCGAGGCCCCGAGGGCACCGCCGCCACCGCCGCAGGCGAAGACGAGGGCGCCGCGCAGGGCGCCGCCGGGCTCGGCGAGGGCGCCGCCACCGGGGGCGCGAGTAGGGCCTGGGCCAAATGGGACAGTGACACTGATGATGAAGATGATGCCTACTACGCGCCTCCCCGCGTGGGGGGCGTCGTGTGGCGTCCCGGGCCTGCCAAGGCAGGCGCACTCAGCGCGCACATGCCCCTCGTGGTGTTCCTGGTGTTCTCGGTGCGCAGCCCCTCATGGGTGCTCAACTTCCTGCTACAGCGGCGCACGGAGCAGGGCCGTGGCTGCGGCTTCGTGTTCGGGGCGACCTGCTGCTTCAGAGTGTTCCTGGGCTGCGCCTTCTTCTCCTTCCTGAGTGGTCGCGCCAAGCGCAGAGGCCGTGGGCGATCCCGGGCCAGGGGCACCGGGCGCCGGGGGCGCGACGAGCGGCTCATCTAGTCAGCCCCCCACCCCTCCACCACCGCCATCTACATCGCCATCGACCACCACCACCACATCCACCACCACCACATCCACCACCACCACATCCACCACCACCTTCCACTTCCACCACCATTGCTGTGTAGTGTGGATCTTTATTAGTGCTTGTGTGTGGACACATTTTCCTTTTCGGTTGCTCTGTCCTTTGCTTAGTGCTTTCCTAGCTTTTCTCCAAGCTCCCTGCTTTCTGGCTCTCTCAGTGTCTCTCTCTCTCCCTCTCCCTCTCTCTCTCCTTTTCGAAATTTTCCTAAGTCCGGGCCCGCACTCCCTCCCTTTCCGCCCACCCCGGCCCCTTGGCGGCGCCTGCCCGCCCTGCTGCTGCAGGAGGAGGGGGATCGGGGGCCGCCCGGCCCGGGGGTGGAGCGCTGGCATCGTGTGAGGGGTCGTCACCACCGCGGGGCCGCCCCCTCTCCCCCCGCCGTACGCCTAGGCCCCGGCCTCGAAGTGCGGGTGGGGCGAGGGGGCGACCCCTCTGTGGAGCCGGCCCGGGCCGGACGTGGGTGCTGGGACCCCTGCCCGGCCTCCGGGCACCGCCTCCCGGCGCCCGCCCGCGCCCGCCCTCCCAGCCGCGGCCCTCCTCCTCCTCCTCTTCCCACCCCCCTCACCGCCGTCGCCTCCGCCTCCCCCCGCTCCCCCGCCCGCCGCGGCGCTTTTGGGTCGGGGCGGCGGGCCCGGGCCGAGGCAATAAGAGCGGCGGCGGCGGCGGCGGCGGCAGCAGCTCCCGCGGCTCCTGCTCTGCTCCGCCTCGGCCCCGGAGCGAGGGGCGGAGAGCCGCGCGCTTGCCTTAGTCCGAGCCGCCACCCTCCCCGCGTTCCCCGCTTTCCCGGCCCGCCCGAGGCCGCCCGCCCCGTCCCCGCCGCCCCGCAGCCCGGCCGCGCCCCGCCGCCGCCATGGGCTGCCTCGGCAACAGTAAGACCGAGGACCAGCGCAACGAGGAGAAGGCGCAGCGCGAGGCCAACAAAAAGATCGAGAAGCAGCTGCAGAAGGACAAGCAGGTCTACCGGGCCACGCACCGCCTGCTGCTGCTGGGTAAGGGCGGCCCGGGGGGGAGCGGGCCCGGCCCGGGAGTGCCGCGGGGCGCCCCGCAAGGCCGCGCGCGCCGAGCCCGCCCCCCTCCCCGGCGCTCTAGCGCTGGCTCCCAGGCCCTCTGGCCCTCCGGGCCGCGCGCGTGCAGGGGGCGAGGCCGTCAAGGGGACCCCCGGGCGGAATTCGGCTGGGCGGGGGCTGCAAACTGGGCGTGGGACTCCCTGGCTCGGTCTCGTCCCCTCAGTTGGCCACACTCCCCCCCCCCCGTCCCTGGCTCGGCGTCCGCGCGAGGCCTACTTAGTGCCAGGGGCCAGGGTGCGTGTCGGGAGGGGGAGGGGAGGCTCCCAGGGCCCCTCGGACTGCGACAGAGTAGGGCTAGGGACAGGAAACGGGCCCAGGGAGGGGACCCGCCTCACTGCGGTGTGCGATTTGTTGGGAGGGGGCCCGAAGAGAGGCCAAGGCCACTAGGGGGGGACTCGGGGACCTCGGCCGGGGAGACTTTGGCGAGGGAAGTAGCCGCCGGGGTGGGGGGGCGGGTGACATCAGCCCCTCGGAAAGGACGGGGCGGTAAAGGTGGTGCAGAGGGGGGAGGGGGCGCGGGCAAGTCGTGGCGCCGAAGTGGGGGGGGGCGGGGAGGAGGGAGCGTGGCGGACTCTGGGCGCGACTCGGGGCGATTCGGGCAGGACCGACTGTGCGCGGAGCAGACGTGTCCTGAGCCAGGCCAGGCCGTGGAAGGAAGAGAAGGAGAATCAAATCGAATAAGATCAAAAAAATGAAAATTAAAAAAAAAAAAGTACGCCAAGTGCCCAGTGAAGCCAAATGACACGTCATTTTACAATGTGACCTTTTCTCCCCTTCTAGACTTACAGGCTTTTTTGAAAAGCAAAGAAGAGCATTAAATGATAACAGCTGACCCCCAAGCTGTGCCCCCTCCCTGGCAGCAAACAATTGACACACAGGTTTTCCTGTTACTCTGCCTCTTTGGGAGTGGAGACACAAGTGAAAAATAAAATCCTGTCTTAAACAGACTCATAAATAAGATAAAACTGGAAAATGACATTTGTCTGTAAATGGCTTCTTGGTTTCGAAATGGCGTTTTTAAAATTTTTGTCCTTTTCAAGGTGGGAGGGGGGACTCAGCGCTCTTAGAAGACTCTGGGGTGGAAGCTGATGAAAAGACATTAATTAGTTGTTTGGCAAGTGACATTTGGTTGTTTGGTTTTTCTTCTCTTTTTTTTCACTGCGGCTTTTCCTCCTTGGCAAAAAAGAAAAAAGAAAAGAAAAGAAAGAAAGGAGGGGATCCCAAACTAAAAGGATGTCTCTCCTTCCTTTTTTGAAGGTGTTGGGGTGGGGGTGGGGCAGCAAAAGCACACAAGCACACACGAAAATTGTTGAAATGACCACAAAAACATCACACAACATTAATTAGAATGGAGCTTTCCACTTCTTGGTACTTTGGCTAGTTGAATAAATTTGTGAATACACTGGGAGCAGGGTCACTTTTCATAAAAATAGTTTAATTATCAAAAATAAAATGTAGAAGGCTGTCTTAATTTGCCGTGGCGTTTGGTTTGCTCTTTTTGGATGGGGTCAAGTCTTTGTTCTCCCTGGGCCAGATTTAGTAAAGCAGAAAATTGTTAATAAGTGAAAATAATCCTGTTGGTGTTGGTGCATTTGCAATTTCAGTAATTAGATGATATATGGGAAACTTTGAAAAGCATAATTCTGCTGTTATGTCAATATGGATACACTCTGATTTCAAAGCACACACCTGGAAACAGCTAGAATCTTCTGTATGCTGCGTTCTTGCTAATATGAGTGTTTATTTAAGTCCTCATATGATGTTAATGACACATCAAATTTCTAACATCTTTTTGTGTGTGTGTGTTTACAGTGATTTCAAATGTCTCCACTTAAGACTGCAGTTCGGAGCCCACCTTGCCTCCTTTCAAGTCTCTGGTCTACATGGCTGCATAGTGCCACAATTAATTGATGACCTTTGGCACAGAAATCAGTCGCCCTGGCTATTGGCAACCGTTTACAATTCTTAAAATGAAATAATTACCCACGAAGGAAACCTAGTACCCCCCCACCTCCTTTTCTTTAACCCATTTGAACTTCTAACATGTAAATTAAGTAAATTGCAGAACCATAAACAAACAAACAAAAGCCTGGCAGTTTTCAGTCCAGGTTTCTATTCTTAAAAGCTGGAAACTGAGGCACGGATCTAGTTCTGTCTCTAAAAAAACAGGTGACACAAATGTTACCATTTCTGAGAGTGGTATACTGAGGGGCCTGATTAGTCCTCTGTGTTTCCTTCATGGGCACCTCCCAGGATTGCCTTTTATATTTAATTTATGAGAATTTTGCTCATTAGGATGGTGTTTGCTTTGAAATCAGTGCTGCTGTGGAAACCACAGATCTTGCTTATGGCCCTGTGGAGGGGTTGAGAGGTGAAGGGGTGGAAAAGTAGGGGGGTAGAGAATTGGGGAGGGGGGTGAACTGAAGGGGGTGAGGAAATCGTTCCTATTTGGGCACCAAAACAGAAACAATATGGAGAAAATGAACAAGATTAAAAAATAGAGATTTAGATTTTTGTGGGAGAAGGGGAAACCCGGGGGAATACTGGTTGAAGAGTACATTGCAGAAACTTGATGGGTATGGGTGGGGCAGGGGGGTCCTCCAAACACTAGAAAGAAAGAAAGGGATTTAAAACGGAGGCTTGTGCTCCCACTTACTTCCTTAGTTAGGTAAGAAAAGCCTAGAATCTTCCTATTCAGGACCTTCCAGGAATATTTGTGCATATAATTAAAAAGTCATTTTTTTTTTTTTTAAGATTCTTGGTACTGTTGATGTTGCATGTTGCCTGATGCTCATGAGGTCTCAAGTGCCATGTTTGATAACGAAATGTGTTTTTTGTTTTTTTGCTTTTTTTTGGCTCCCCCTACCCCTGCTGCTGACAGATAATTGATGGTCTTCCTTTTCCCACTGCTCCATGGTAGTTGTATCCAGAGAAAAATGTATCTTTAGAAAGATTCCTTTTGCAGGAGAAGGGAGTGGATAAGTGGATACAGTGTAGCCCTGCGGTTTTAGGGTGGACCTTAAGCATGCTTGAGAGCAGCTGCATTGTGGCATTGGGAGGTGCTGCAGCGGGACGTGATAGTGGGGAAAACTGCAGTGTCTAAGCATTGTCTGCCATTCCTGAGTATTTTAACCATAAAATGACTAACAAACAGGAAGTTAGGTGGCTGCTGCATTTCTGTGTACCTTTGACCACATTTCAATACTAAGTTCACAGTTTTGACTTAAAATTTTCACCCCTCCAGTGACAATTACGTCATTCCTTCATCGCCTCATGAGTTTTAAAAACCCAAAGAGAAAACAAAACAACAACAACAAAACTCACAAGGAAAAAAAAAAGCTATTTAAGAACAGCAGAGCCCTTAATTCTTGCTTGTTACTCTATGGTGAGATACTTTAGGTAGATGCTACGTTGGACGTGTCTGTTGTTTTTTGCTGCGTCGTCACGTGAAGGAGGTTTGCAGTTGTGTTTGCAGTTGTGTCATTGTGTGTATGCTGTCGTGTGCTGCTTCTGCTGCTTTCCAAGGCCATCATCCAGGTGAAGTGTGACAAGCCTGTTTCTTAACCCAAGCCCTCACTTTCCTTTCCCAGGTGCTGGAGAGTCTGGCAAAAGCACCATTGTGAAGCAGATGAGGATCCTGCATGTTAATGGGTTTAACGGAGAGTAAGTGTCAAATCTGTGCAGGGCAAGCAGGACAGGCAGTACGTACCTGGCCTGTAGGAGATGCAGGACTTTTGAAGGAGTGTATACTAACCTCTAGAAAGCACAGCTGCTAATTGCCACTAATCATTTTTTTCTAATTTGCATATTAGACAGCCCAAGAAAGAGCTGATGGGTGCATCCCACACCCTTCTCAACCTTTGGGGCAACAAATAGGAATAAGAGTAAAAGCACCGGTGTCCACCCAAAGCGGCCCCTCGCGCTGGAAAATGGTGCCTGGTTACAGAGGACAGTGAACAGCACTTGGCCGGGTGACAGCGTCTCTGAGGCCAGGTCCTCTGCCGCAGCCTCGTCTGCTGCAGTGCGGCTTCAACATGGCCGACGGGCCTTGGCCACCCCTTGGCCAGCCAGAGCTGGCCAAGACAGGAGGTTCCCACCCACCACCCTGCAGGTTTCACTGGAATCAACTGGTGCAGGGTTTTGTACTCTCAGGAAAACATCTTTTCAGTTACATCTTCACTTAAAAGTTGGAATTCACAGCCCTTGCTGACAGGCTTAAAGCTTCTGAGTCCCTCTCTGCTTCAGAATTAGTGTGATAGGCAGAGACTTCTTTCTCTAATTAAAAAAAAAAAAAATCAATATTCCTACCTGAACAATTGGAAAGGAGGTATGAAAATGGTGGAAAGTTAGGAAGTTAGCTACTTCTGGCCAATCCAGGGGCTGTTTTGCCTTTGAAATGACCTTCCTGGTTTAAAACAAAATGGTGAGGCAATACCGCAGTGAGAGTAAAGATCTTTCTTAAAAAGAGACAGAGACGTGGCAAACATGGAGGCCTGCCTTCCATGAAGAATGCAAACTGAGGAAACAGCCAATAAATTGAGAATTTGCCTTTTCTCCTTGGTCCCTATTGTTCTCAGTGCTGATATGAAACAGCAAGGCTCAGGAACTTGACCCTAGAGAGGGAGACCAGCTCCTGTCCCCCACTGTGCACTTAAGTGCTGGGGAAACAGAATTGAGCAGCACCTTTTGGGGTGCCAGAAGCTGATTTTCATGGAAACTTCTAGAATTTGTTAGATTAACTAATCTTTTTTTTTAAAAAAAAAAAAAAGCTGACATCACCCATGCAAAAGGTTTGGGTTCGTGTGCTCCTTAAGTTACAGCCCAAAATTCAAAGATTAGTTAATAGGCAGAAGGGAGGGAGGGGCTAGCTCACTGGTTTTTTAGGACTGACTCAGTTACTACTTTGTACCTATAATCTATTAAATAATTCATTGTCACCTATCAGACACCAATTCAAGAATTATTGACTCCTGATATGCCTCTCTCAAAAAGCCTAAACAAGGAGATTGGCACCTGTCAGTCAACAAAAAGAACCCAGAAAACACCCTGTCCCAAGTGTGAGGGGCTCTTCAATATGAGGCTACTTAATCCAAAAAGAAATGTGGCTCGTGCGCCACAAATTATTTCTTCAAAAATATTTGTGGTGGAAGCTGGCTGTTTTAAAACACGCAGCCACCATCTTTTAACCTGACGAAAGCGGTGGCATCCCCCAAGGTTTAATTACTTCACAAATTTCCCTAAAGTCTTACTTTTTCAAAAAATATCAGTTCTCCCTGAGTGTTAATTCGGTGGAGGGTTCTAAACCAGAACTTCTCATTTCTATTTTCTCTCTGAAAAGAGGAAGAAGCCTTCCCAGTTTGCCTTTTTTGTGGATCTCTGAGATGTTAAATTTAGCCTGTGAAAGTGATATTCGGGACCCCTATGGGGGGCTGGATTCCTTATTTTGACAAAGGTTCTCTCACTGTGGTATAGCAGTAAATGGGGCTCCATCTTGACGAGAAAGTTGAGATCTGGCCTTCACCTCAGTCCCTCGCCTCTCAGTTCTTGGACAGAACTATTAAATATGCTCTAACTGTCCATGGCCTGCCTACCACTACATTTTTCCAGAGTATATAACATAATAATATTTATTTGACCTTCAGAAATAGAGAGGGCAAAAGTAGATTTTCCTAACTCAGAGCTAACTTTCTGAAGTTTAATGCCAGAAAAAAAAAATTAATATTGGTTGAGCTAATGTCAAAGCTGAGTGTCAATGTCCTGTCCATAGCTCCCACCTCCACAGAAAGGTTATTCATTTTGCACCAAGAAGTCAGGAACTAGGAACATCCTATTTGTGCCTTTGTGAGCATGGATTGGACACGGAGAAGATTCTGATGTGCCCTATTCTCAAGAGTTAAGTCTGTGCCTCTACTCCCTGGTGCATGTGCATTTAGCGAAAGTAGAGGAAAACAATTACCCGTCCCTCCTGTCTCCAGCCTGAGTCTCCTGAGGGCCCTGCTAATGCAGGAAGGAAGGTGTGGAGTCTCAGTAGACATCCCCATTTAGCCAGAAAAGCAACCTAAGGTTTAACCGGGAGGATGGTACGCAGGACCGGCAGGTTTTTTTACCTGGCTGTTTAGAGTTGCAGAGGCTGTGTGGGTTTTGTATGAAATTGCAGTGCCTTGCAGATAGGTGAGCTTTCAATCTCTCTTTAAAAGGGGCGGCGAAGAGGACCCGCAGGCTGCAAGGAGCAACAGCGATGGGTAGGCACATTCAAAAACAGAAAACTTGTCTAACGAACAAAACAAACATGAAGATCATAGCGGGGAAACTGAGAACACAGACTGGGGGATAAAACAGATCATCATCACCTCAGGGCCATCAGCCATCTTGGTGTGCATTTGCAAATGACGTGTCAACAAGTAAAGTGCAAAACAGAAAATGTTTTAAGCATAACTAGATACAGCTGGGGGGAAAGCTAGCCATTTCGGCTTCCAATTTAAGATTTTGAGAATCGATGTTCTCCGTGTGGTCTTTATTTCCCCCAGCTCTCCATTTAAACCAGCGACTTGCCTTTCAAAACTGCTAAATTCTGCCCATACAACGGTCAGTCTGACTTTAAATTTTCAGGCTTATTTGGAAAAATAATCTTAATTTATATTTCCTCAATTAAAAAAACTATGCCTAATGCCATGGCCCTTAGGCGGCAGGCCATTGACAAGTGCCTTGACAACCTGGGGCCTTTAAAATTATTTTAAAAAATGTTAACCGTTAGCCGCGAGGCACTTTACGCTAACCAACGAACAAGAGCATTTGTGACGGCACCCCATTCATTGCCATTGTTACTTTGCTTCCTCATCCCCACAGCCACTTCATGCCCGCACTCGCATGCACACGCACACGCATGCCAGGCAACCATCCAGCTCCATTCACTCACTAGCATGCAGGATGGAGGGGCTGTTTCTCATGTCAATTCATAGAGCAGCTTCCAGCCTAGAACATGGAGGAGGAATGGCTTCTGAGACCGGGCACGGGCGGGTCAAAGGATCTGGGGGTTGGGAACAGTGACTGACACGTGTTTGTTCATCTGTTTCTTTTAGAGTCTATCACCCCCAGTAGATGATGGCTACAGTCCTCCATCTTCGCTCTGTCCCTACCCAGTTAGCCCAATTTGCATGCTGGAATTGCCCGGTCTTAGGAAACTACTCATAAGAATACTATTCTGTTTTCCTGGGGAGGGGGGAGGGGGAGGGGGAGGGGGTCCCTAACCTATTACCTAACCTTTAGGCGTAAGTAAAAACAGAAAGATGGGATGGATTCTTTAATTGGCAACAGTGCAGTAGAACAGCACTCAGAAAAGGCATCCATATATTGATAATCTGCTGTACCACAAGTTGGCATCTGAGAAGTGTGGCAAGCCCCTACTGAGAGAGCCTCCTAATATGTATTGTGTGCTGTGCTAACCCTTTCAATCCTACTAAACCTGCACGTCTTTCTTCCTATGACTTCTACAAGTAAAAATAAGTATTAACACTCCTGATAAATAAAACTCTCTGCATGTTTCAGCAATCAATCCCTGTATCTTGCGTCTGTCTTCTGTCTGCTCTTTTGTCTGTCTTTCCCCACAAGCACAAAGATAGGGTAGAGAGGGGGAGGATGAATGCCACATAGCCTTCCCTACCACTTAACAGGAGAGGGGACGGGACCTACTAAAAAATGCTAACCCCACTAATCTGCCTTACACTTTTGGGGGGGGGGAGCATCCTATAGATACCGTCCACCCTAACTTTCCAGTCAGTTAGAACCCTGGCACAGGCATGTGTCTCACCTCTGTTAAGTAGTTTAGAGACATCTAAAGAATGTTCTCTGAATTTCACAGTCAACCTTAAATTCATTAAGCAGTTTTACAAATGAGGATAAACCTTCGGGCCCCCAGTGTGATGGCTTCATCTACATAGTAATCTCCTCAATGGAGAGGTTTGTTTTAGCACTACACACCCGCCCGAATTAGCTCTTAGATTTTCTATTTTAGCTGTTTTGTACTGGGTACACTCCCACTCCTATCCCCATACGTAGATGAATGCTGAACACGGTCTCAGAATATCTGTATTTTAAGACTGGAAGCTTTCCAATTATCATACTACTACTTAGAATGAAATATCAAACTGAATGAAGACTCTTCCCTGGGGAAATGCTTCCTTCTACCTGGATGTCAGCTGGAGTAGTTAATACCCAGCTCTCCTCGATTTTTTTTCTAGTGCAGGGCCTTAAAACCAGACATCTGGGGCTCAGTACCAATGGCAGGAAGCCATTTTTTAAAAACTAGGAGTAGATTTGTCCCAGGGCAGGATAGGGGAGGCTCCTTGTGAACCCCACATTGGGGTATGGGGACATCAAACACGCGCTTCTAGTCTCTGACCTCTACGTAGCTAGTCCCAGAGTCTAACACCAACTCAGAAATACATGATCTCAGAACTGACCTTCAGTGTGCGCCGCCCCTCTCCCGCCCTAACAGAACCAGTCCCTCTGAGGAGTGGGCACGCCATGCCTCTAAACACTGGGTGATAACTAGAGCTTTAAGAGTCTAAGGGCTCCAAGCAGCTTTCAGGTGTGGACAACTCCCACATCCTGAATGTTCGCCCCAGCACTAGGACAGCCCCTCCTGCCTGAGTGACCACGGGGACTTAGGGTTTCCTTTTGCTTCCTTTTCCTGTTCTGGGGGGTGGGTTTGCTCTAATTACAAATGTGGAGAGGCAGCTTGCCCTCTTCCTGCAGGGGTTGGGCTCCGATTTTCCCACTGTCATGGCCCTGTCAAAATCCTGGTAGTGGACCTCTTACCCCCTCCCTCCTGTTGTTGAGAGCACCCCCAACCTCTAAACCTTTGCAGGCCCTCACCTAAGAGATGGGCCCCAAGAAAAATATATAGTGAGATCATTCAGAACGCAGGGCCCACTCCCCAAATACACAAGACTGCATGGAAAGAAAACCCCATCCAAATATCAGCCATTATAAGTCTTTGTGAAAGAATGGGTCCTTTGGGTGTGGTCCTATTGGTGGGCATGCAATGACCCCCATATCTCCATTATTGGTTGGTGTGCACATGGCCCTAGATCCCCACCCCATTTGCAGGTATGCACATGACCCCCAGGTCCCTACTCTGTTAATGGTTATGCATATGACCTCCAGATTCCCACTCTATTGGTGGGCACCCCCAGATCATCACTTTCGGTGGGTACCCCCAGATCCCCATCCCTTTGGTGGGTATCCACATACTCCCCAGGCCCCCACTCTATTGGTGGGTATGCATATGGCCCCCCAGACCCCCACTCTATTGGTGGGTATGCATATGATCCCCAAGACCCCATCCCATTGGTCAGTATGCACATCACCACCAGATCCCCACTCTTGGCAGATATCCACATGATCCCCAAACCCCCACCCCACTGACAGGTATGCTCATGCCCCCCAGACCTTCACCCCGTTGGCAGGTATCCACATGTCTCCCAGGCCCCCACCCCATTGGTTATCCCCATGTTCCCCAGGCTCCCACCCCATTGGCAGGTATGCACATAACCCTCAGACCCCCACCCCATTGGCAAATATGCACATGTCCCCCTAGAACCCCACCCCATTGGGTATCCACATGTCCCCCCAGGCCCCACCCCATTGGTTATCCACATGTCCCCCAGGCCCCACCCCATTGGCAGGTATGCACATGTCCCCCAGGCCCCCACCCCATTGGCAGGTATGCACATGTCCCCCTAGAGCCCCACCCCATTGGCAGGTATGCACATAACCCTCAGACCCCCACCCCATTGGCAGGTATGCACATAACTCCCAGACCCCCATTGGCAGATATCCACATGTCCCCCAGGCCCTCACCCCATTGGTTATCCACATGTCCCCCAGGCCCCCACCCCATTGGTTATCCACATGTCCCCCAGGCCCCCACCCCATTGGTTATCCACATGTCCCCCAGGCCCCACCCCATTGGCAGGTATGCACATGTCCCCCAGGCCCCCACCCCATTGGCAGGTATGCACATAACCCTCAGACCCCCACCCCATTGGCAGGTATGCACATGTCCCCCAGGCCCCCACCCCACTGGCAGGTGTGCATATGCCTCCAGGTCTCCACCTGATCCCCTTCCTGGCTGTAGTAGCCACTGGTCTCCACCTTACAACTGCCCTAAAATTTTCTGCTCTGTTCCATGTGGGTGTGTGATTTAACTTTCTCCATCTTGTGACTTCAGTCTAAACGTCAGCAAAAGCACCTCTGTCCTACCTTTGTCCCTTCCACTCCAGTCCTCTGCCTCAGTTTCCTTTTCAGAAAGGGTCTGTTCTCTCCATGTCCTGTTCTGTGCCATCAGGCCTTCCCCAGAGGGTGCTATGCATGCTGGTCTTCCAATCCCCCACTAACCATGCAGAAGACTAGGCTCACACAAGATGAAGCCTGCTCCAAGCAGGGGGGCGGGGCTTTGCCAGTCCCCAAAATACAAGCTCATGATTCTCTATGGCTGTGCCTGGCATATAGGCTGTCTCCTAAAAGACAGCATTTTGAACCACTGTAACTTCAATAAACATTCTTCTGGGGGACACCACCCACCCCCATAACCAGATGTTGGCCTGTGACCTGTGGGATCCATGACTCTGACTGCATATAAATCATCCCAGAAAGGCCACACCGGTTATCCTGGAGGATGGTTAAAATAAGCAAAGGGACCATCTAGCCAGCTCCTGCCCCAACATTTATGAACCCTATGCCCAGCAATAATGTGGGGACCAGGACTCCTAGCTACAACTGGGGGCCATGCAAAAGTGCTATAAGCCACAGAACCCCAAACATCCCCCCCCCCAGGACATATGCATAGATATTTAAGTAATTAGACCTACAGATAAATATGGGAATGGAAAACCCTAACAATAATAGACACTAGTCACCTCTGGATCTCACAACCTACTGAATCCCAAGTCCAGCATGCGCTAACCCTACCTCCCTACAGCCCTCAGTAGGCTAAACAAGCAGTCACCACTCAGGAAGCCACAGGGTGTGGTTGGGCCGACAGGTAGACCAGGTGCAATTTCTGGTACAGTTAATCAAGATCTCGATGTCATGTCTAATCCAGCTTCATCAGGCCTGTCCTCGGGACATGCTTGGGAAATTATCATTTTTATTTGGATGCCTCCAGTCTTCAGATCTAGCCCACAATCCCTTGGAGAACAGAATACTATGCTTTGTAGTTGATGTGGCACAATGAAAGGTAACACCCTGGTGGGCAGGATGCAATATGATTTCCCCTTCTTTTTTCTTTCAATCCCACTGTAGTGAGAAGGCCACCAAAGTGCAGGACATCAAAAACAACCTGAAGGAGGCCATTGAAGTATGTGCCCAGCCTCTTGCTCTTATCTTTTAGCAACCCCTCTTCCCATGGTGCCCCCTGACCGCTTTGCTAAACCATTTTCAGACCATTGTGGCCGCCATGAGCAACCTGGTGCCCCCTGTGGAGCTGGCCAACCCTGAGAACCAGTTCAGAGTGGACTACATCCTGAGCGTGATGAATGTGCCCAACTTTGACTTCCCACCTGTAAGCTCCACCCCAACCCTGGTTCCCCCTCCCCTGAGTCCCAGTGGGAACACAAAGGCCAGTCTTGCATCAGGCTAGAGTGACCAGATACCTACCTGCCATGTGAATGCTTAAGTTCATTCCAAGCCAAAGACTAAAGGATGATAAAGACATGGTTAGGGCTTTGTCCAGAATGGATGAGCAAACTTCATCACCTTTTCTCGACTTCAGCTTGGTCTTCCACTTACCAGATAGTAAACTTGTGTAGGGGAAAGGTCCTGACCTAAGGCAAGCTCGATCATTCCCCTCATACACATGAGGACAGACAAAACCACATGTTATACATGTCACATGAGTCCTGGTTGTCCGGTTGATCCAGCCTAGTACAAATATGCACATTCCACTGTGCAGATCTAAACATGAATTACAAAATGGAACATTACAAGAAATAAAGATGTTCTCATCAGCCCTTTGCCTGAGAGCCTGACCCTCTTGACAAGGGTCTCTTGGCTTTCTAAAAGCTATTTTTAGAGAGTATAGAACCGCCCTGTGTCAAGCATGTCCATTTTAACCCTTCATGGAGGAAAAAGGACTTTAAGGCCGGAACAAGAGACTTGTCTAAAGTTAAGAAGTCATGGCTGCCTCTTGTTAGGCTTTTGTAGGGTTTGTGTATTTTAGATGGGTTTTGTCAGCAAACTTAAGAGAAAAATAAGTACAGGCAGGTACATTAAAAAAAAAGTTGATTAAAAAACAACCAACCAACCCTCAAACAGGGAGATGCAGCATGGATTACTTCTGTAGTCATGACTACCACGACTGTGTGTCTCAGACAAAATGGCAGCCTACCCACAATGCATCTGATGTCATTGACATCTGATACTCTGATATCTGGACAATATTCTAGCCTTGGCCCATCTTCTTCCTGTACACAGGAAGTAATACATATTCTTCCTGTACACATAATTCGGGGGGGAGGGGAGTTTACTCAATTTGTTTGCCCCACCCCCACAAGAATAACAGAAGCAGTCACCCAAGACTGAGCACTCCCCAAGATGAAAACATGCTAATTAATTATACAGATTTCTGGGTGTTTAACAGGACTGAAGGCTCCTTCCAAGCATTGATTAGCACAGGGGCTCACACTTGGACACACAGTGAGCGGTGGCCGTAGAGGTCCAGGGGCGGGGTCCTTGATTGGTATACTCATGCATCTTTCAGCCAACATTTTCTCCTGGGTTCTCTTTCAGGAATTCTATGAGCATGCCAAGGCTCTGTGGGAGGATGAGGGAGTGCGTGCCTGCTATGAACGCTCCAATGAGTACCAGCTGATTGACTGTGCCCAGTAGTAAGTAGCTGCTGGCTCCCCCCCCTCCCGCCCCATGACAAAACAGAAGCTCAGAAGCCAAGAAGCTACAAACCCACCAGTAGTCAAGAGAGTTCCAGTCTGATTCATTTGTTTTATAAAGCTTTTAATTGTACCTTATAGCACACTGGATATTGTTTTACATAAACAATTAATACCTGCTAGAACAAGGCAAAATAATGACTTGCAGAGAGTGGTGTAACTCATGGAGATGACCTCTAAGCATTTAGGGGTGCGCACAATACAGCAAGTACATCCTGGCCCCCTCATACAAAACACACAGAGACCAGAGCCTTAGAAGGCACTTAAGCTTCATGACGGGAGGGGGACAGCGACCCTTTCCTAGGTCCAATCTCCCACAGGGACTTGTTGCTACATATGCATATAGCATGTCATGATTTAATACACAAAGTTACATATTCTTTCAAGGAACTAAAAAGCAGTCCCCACTGGCCCGAGCCTCCACCCCTCCTCCGGCAAAGTTCCTGATTTTTCTCAAAAGTTTGTACTGAAAGCTGGAAGCACTAATTATAGAAACAGAAAACAAATGGAGATCCTGGAATTGTTTGTGATTTGTATTTTGGATCCAATTCAGGAGTTAAGTACAGATCCAAGATGAGGAGGCTCAGCTACCCGGTGGGGAATTGCTGGGGTCAATTTAACACTGATTTAGCCAGGTACTTTGGGGAATCCCACCACTTTAAAGATTTCTTGTTGTTGTTGAGAAGCAGTGCAGTATACTCCTGAAAACTACCACGTGCACCAGCCATGCAAAGTTTTAGGGAAACTTCAAAAAAAAGCAAACAACTTTAAAGTTGTCTAAGATGCCTCCCTAGCCTGAGCGCACAGTGGTCTGCACGTTTGTTTAACTGCCTTTATGCTGGAGGGCAGGCACTGGGCCTAGGCCTGCTTCTTAAGCTGCCAGGTTTGCGTTGAGCTGCAGTTTGGCTGGCCCCACTCCAGATGTCTTCTCACAAGATTTGGTGCTAAGGATCTATTTATAGAATTGTGGTTCTGTTGCCATGGCAACATGCTGGAGGCCAGGGTGGCTGGGGAGCTATTTCTGGGCCTGTGCTGTAATGTAAGATTGATTGGGCCAGTTAGTGTATCCGCTAAGCCAGACTAAGTCGGAACTGGTAAAAAGAAAGGGAAAGAGGGGGAAAAAACACAAAACAAAAAAACTCAGGGGCTTTCTTGAAATAGACGATGCGTCTTTGTGATTCTCTCTTCTGATTGGTCTATTTTAAACGAGTTCCCAGCCCTCTGTCCCCGCCTCCTCCAGAGGAGTAATATAACTTTTTCACACTACATTACCCCAGTCTTGCAAAAGGCAAAAGTTAATTTTCCTATGTTTATAGTCGAGCAACTTCTTGCTTTTTTTTTTTTTTTAAACTAGAAGTTTGCTATCTGGACTGTTCTATTTCACAGACCCAGGAGATAGGAAGGGAACTTCGTGTATGCTTCCTGTTCAAAGTGGTGAATGCAAGAACGGCCCCTTTGTGCCCACAGCTTGTTTTGGCTCCGTTCTCAATAATCAATGAGATTCTTCCAAAGCAGATAGGGAGGGCTGGTTCTGCTTTGTCCTGGGACAGAGGCCCGTGCACCCTTAAACCTGCAGCTGGACCTTGCTTTAGGAAAGGGATGGAATTTTAAAATCCTCTTACGTGTGTCAAAAGCAAGGGCCGAGCCCACCACCAGTTGCCTTGTGGGAGACACACTTGGCACACACTGACCACCATGTCTCTTTTTCTTCCAAGCTTCCTGGACAAGATTGATGTGATCAAGCAGGCCGACTACGTGCCAAGTGACCAGGTATGCGTGGGCCTCTGGTCTCAAGGCTGGGGCTCCATGTTGCTGGTTCTCCTCGGGGTAATTAGGGGAGACCCAATGACCCCTTGTTGTTCTAGGACCTGCTTCGCTGCCGCGTCCTGACTTCTGGGATCTTTGAGACCAAGTTCCAGGTGGACAAAGTCAACTTCCAGTAAGTGAATGGTTGTCGAGTCTCAACTATGTGGCCTGGAGAGTGGTTGGCCCAGGGTAACCCAGTGTTTTCCGTTCCAGCATGTTCGATGTGGGCGGCCAGCGCGATGAGCGCCGCAAGTGGATCCAGTGCTTCAATGATGTGACTGCCATCATCTTCGTGGTGGCCAGCAGCAGCTACAACATGGTCATTCGGGAGGACAACCAGACCAACCGCCTGCAGGAGGCTCTGAACCTCTTCAAGAGCATCTGGAACAACAGGTGTGTGGGGGCTCCCCGACTTGGCTCACCCTGTAGGTCTGCAGCCCGCTCTGACCCCAGCTCTCACCCCGTCCCTCTCTCCTCAGATGGCTGCGCACCATCTCTGTGATTCTCTTCCTCAACAAGCAAGACCTGCTTGCTGAGAAGGTCCTCGCTGGGAAATCGAAGATTGAGGACTACTTTCCAGAGTTCGCTCGCTACACCACTCCTGAGGATGGTGCGTTCACTGCGTCAGGTGGTTCTTGGGCAGAAGGTGTGGCTAAGAGTCCCTAGCCCCTCCCACTACAGGGAAGCCAGGGACATTTATTTCCTTCATTTTCATAGGCAGAGATCAAGAGTTTGAGGGTGATGGGCTACAATGATGTCAGGCTAGGTCTTCTAAGCTAATTAGCATAATTAATAATATTTATTTTTGTTTGCAGCGACTCCCGAGCCTGGAGAGGACCCACGCGTGACCCGGGCCAAGTACTTCATCCGGGATGAGTTTCTGGTGAGGAGGGTTTGTCTGTAGTCCCTTACTTCTCCAGTCTGCTAGATTTGGAGATTGAACCATCCAGGCCTTCCATTGTATCCGTTGACTGGTCCTCGGCGGTGGGGTGAGGGGCTCCTGGAGAGGGTTGCTGACGGAACCTCTTTCTGCCCACAGAGAATCAGCACTGCTAGTGGAGATGGGCGCCACTACTGCTACCCTCACTTTACCTGCGCCGTGGACACTGAGAACATCCGCCGTGTCTTCAACGACTGCCGTGACATCATCCAGCGCATGCATCTCCGCCAATACGAGCTGCTCTAAGAAGGGAACACCCAAATTTAATTCAGCCTTAAGCACAATTAATTAAGAGTGAAACGTAATTGTACAAGCAGTTGATCACCCACCATAGGGCATGATCAACACCGCAACCTTTCCTTTTTTTCCCCAGTGATTCTGAAAAACCCCCTCTTCCCTTCAGCTTGCTTAGATGTTCCAAATTTAGTAAGCTTAAGGCGGCCTACAGAAGAAAAAAAGAAAAAGGCCACAAAAGTTCCCTCTCACTTTCAGTAAATAAAATAAAAGCAGCAACATACAGAAATAAAGAAATAAATGAAATAAATGAAATTCAAAATGAAATAAATATTGTGTTGTGCAGCATTAAAAAATGAAAATAAAAATTAAAAATGAGCAAAATACGCTGTTGCCCTTCGATTTGCGGCGAGTGGGTCCCAGGGTCCACGGGTGGGATTGGTCTGGGCACCAATTGGGAGGTGGAGGACAGGTCCCAGGGCTGTAAGTGGGGTGAGGAGTTGCCACTATAGGGGAACCTAATCTTTGGCACACCAAAGCTGCTGCCCCCAGGCAGTTGCTAGCTGCCCACCAAGACGAATTAGTGCAGATTAATTACATTTAAATTAGAGTGTTTGGATCTTGCCGTAAAGGAGGTTGGAAGGAAATGAAAAGTCCCATAAAAATATACTGGGTGTGGGATTGGGGGGCAAAAAAGTCAGGGTTAATGGCTAATAAGTGCTGAAGAGTCAGTAAGCAACATCCTGGGAAAAGTACGTGAATCCGATTGCTAAAGAAGATAAAAATGACTAATGCAACATGAGATGTCAACAAAGCAAGCTTTTATTACTGCCCGTGAGAAGGGGCACACATGGGGGGACCGACATATGATTGGGTGTGAGGTGGGGGGCCCAACATATGATTGGGTGTGAGATGGGACACACATGGGGAGGCCCAACATATGATTGGGCATGAGATGGGGCACACATGGGGCGCCCAACATATG
>JADRCH010000817.1:0-11813 GCA_019843965.1 Rhynchomys soricoides
CCAAATCCTCTCGGGTAAAGTAACTACTGCAGTTCCAATGTTCCTGGTTTCATCTTTCATGTCCTGACACTCATGGCTGAGCACTGCATCATCAGAAAGAAGGTAGCTGAGTTGATTGATGGCAGAGGGTTTCTCAAATAGAACTTGAAGTGGGCTAGGCATAGAGCACGGTACTAGGTGACACGGTCATTAGATAGCCAGTGTTTTGGTGCTCTGCAGAGGAGGGCCTCAACTGGGCCATGCTGGGATATAAGATATTGACCAGAGTTAACTTGGAAGACTTTGCCCTTTCCTTGAGACTAGTTTGAGGAAGGCTCTTCCAATTTCCCATGTGTCTGAGGCATTTGGGTTGTTGACAAAGCTTTATCCATGTCAAGAGCACACATTCACCCAGGAATTCATCCATTCAGGCCTTGCTCTACTCCCCCAGGAACTCTGCCCTCAAATTACCCAAGAGTGACCTGAAACTACTGAACTTCCTACCTCCATCTACTGAAGGCTACACTATAAACATGCCATACCTGGCCTTATCCCGTGCTTACACATGTTATAATCCTTTTGTAATTTACAAGCGCACATGGAAGGAACTTGGATGTTGATCCTCACTGTATTGAATATACAGGTTAGTTAAGTAGCATTTATATGCATGTATTATATACTGTCCATGTCCATGAACATAGTATTCAGGTAAACCTTCACGGAATCCATTTCCTGGGCTCCTTAGCCCCATTTCTTAGTCCTACCGACCCTCAAACCTTGTTGATCTACCATGCACACAGAGAGATTCCTCTCGGGTCTCTCTCTCCACTGCCAGTTTAGATTTTTAAATTTTTTGGTTCTGCAGAGTGTGTAAGCACCTTAGCTACTGTTCTCCAGCATATCAGACAATATCATCAATGAGATCAGCAAGATGGCTCAACAGGTGAAGGAGCTACTTACCAAGCCTGATGACCTGAATTTGATGCACTGGACATGGAGGAAGAAGTGAAAGGACCCAACAAATTGTCTTCTGACCTTCACTTTTAGGCGACAAGGTTCACGTGCATGTAAGTGCACACACACACACAGACACTCAGACACACACACACACACACACACACACACATTGTTTTTTTTTTTTCATATTTTATTTACATTTCAAATGTTTCAGATCTCCCCTTTGGAACCTCCCCATTCCCTCCGCCCTACCCCTGCCACTATGGGGATATTCTCCAACCCACCCTCCCACCCACCCACCCACTCTCGTCTTCCCTCCTTGTCATTTTCCTATACTGGGGGATCTAACACCCTCAGGCCCAAGGGCCTCTCTTCCCCCTGACGGATAACAAGACCCTCCTCTGCCTCATTTGTGGCCAGCACCATGGGTCCCTCCATGTGTATTCTTTAGTTGGTGATTCAGTCTCCAGAAGTATCGGGGGATCAGGCCAGTTGCCACTGTTGCTACCTCCCTGGGGCGGCACACTCCCTCAGCTCCTTCAGTCCTTTCTCTAAGCCCTACATCTGGGACGTCACACTCAGAACTACTGTTGCTGCAAAGTGACTCTTGGGTATTTCAAAGTTTTGGGCTGATAACCTCTTAACAGTGAGTACATACCATGTTCATTCTTTTGTGACTGTGTTACCTCGCTCAGGATGATATTTTCAAGATCCATCCATTTGTCTGCGAATTTCATGAAGTCATTGTTTTTAATGGCTAAGTAGTATTCCGTTGTCTAAATGTACCACATCTTCTGTATCCATTCCTCTGTGGAGGGACATCTGGGTTGTTTCCAGCTTCTGGCTATTATAAATATGGCTGCTATGAACATAGTGGAACATGTGTCTTTATTACATGTTGGAGCATCTTCTGGGTATAGGCCCAGGAGTGGAATAGCTGGGTCCACAGGTAGTATTACGTTCATTTTTCTGAGGGTCCACCAAACTGATTTCCAGAGAGGTTGTATCATCTTGCATTCCCACCAGCAATGGAGGAGTGTTCCTCTTTCTCCACATCCTCGCCAACATCTGCTATCACCTGAGTTTTTGATCTTACTCATTCTGACTGGTGTGAGGTGAAATCTCAGGGTTGTTTTGATTTGCATTTCCCTGATGACTAAGGATGCTGAACATTTCTTTAGGTGCTTCTCGGCCATTCGAGTTTTCTCAGTTGAGAATTCTCTGTTTAGCTCACTTCCCCATTTTTTGATAGGGTTTTTTGGATCTCTGGCGTCTAGCTTCTTGAGTTCTTTGTATACGTTGTATATTAACCCTCTATCAGATGTGGGATTGGGAAAGATCTTTTCCCAATCTGTAGGTTGCCGTTTTGCACTATTCAAAGTGTCCTTTGCCTTACAGAAGCTTTGTAATTTTATGAGGTCCCATCTGTCAATTCAGAGCACAAGCCATTGGTGTTCTGTTCAAGAACAATTCCCCTGTGCCCAAGTGTTCGAGATTCTTCCCCACTTTCTCTTCTATTAGATTCAGTGTATCTGGTTTTATGTGAAGGTCCTTGATCCACTTGGACTTGAGCTTTGTACAGGGAGAAAGGAATGGATCGATTCCCAATCTTCTACATGTAGACCGCCAGTTGATCCAGCACCATTTGTGGAAGATGCTGGTTTTTTTCCATTGTATGGTTTTAGCTCCTTTGTCAAAGATCAAGTGACCATATGCACACACACATTGTTTAAAAAGAAAATAAAGGCCGGGCAGTTGTGGTGCACACCTTTAATCCCAGCACTTGGGAGGCAGAGGCAGGCAGATTTCTGAGTTCGAGGCCAGCCTGGTCTACAGAGTGAGTTCCAGGACAGCCAGGGCTCCACAGAGAAACACTGTCTCGAAAAACCAAAAAAATAAAATAAAATAAAATGAAAGTAAAAACTCATTTGGAGCTGGAAAAATGGCTCAGTGGTTAAGAGCACTGACTACTCTTACAGAGTACCTGGGTTCAGTTGCTAGTACCCAAAGTATAACCATTTGTACCTTGAGGTTCAGGTGATTCAATGTTCCCTTTTGGTCTCCTTGGACACCAGACTTTTATAAGGTACATAGATAGATGAAAGCAAAACCCTAATACACATACATCCAAATTTAAATAAATAAATAAAAAGATGAAGAAGAACACCACTTGGAGCCCCAAATACCCTGTTAAGATGGAGTGACTCTAGTGGATATTTCCAGAAATTCTAGTAATACAATCACCCCAGCCTTGAGATGTTTCTTGCACATAAAGATCATGGTGACTCAAGTGCCAGGCTTATGAAGGACAGACAGAAAGACAAAGGCAGGTAGGACACCTTGGTTCTACTCAGCCAATAGGAAGACCTCCTTTGAGGAAGAAAATGGGACACACACAGCACACTGTCATATTCCTCTCTCTTTACCCACAGGGGTTCTGCCTTGTGATGCCTTGGCCTGAGTCCATGACACAGTGGCTCCCACAACGCCATCATGCTACTGAACATGTCTTAGAATCCATCAACTGGGACTCTCTTCCTCACGAACTCCACAACCTGACCAGCCTACTGTACTGGCCTCCAACTGGTGGACACAGGGATGACTTTCTAGCCTCTACCAGCCCCAGAACCTCCACCTACCACTTGAAGAGTCCGACCCAGGCTAACTATACTCTGGGTAGTAACCTAGAGGTCATCCTTGTGGCTAGGGATCACAAGGGTAGGCCCAAGACTCATGGTGGAGATCTGTTTCGGGCACAGCTGCTGGGCCCAGAATTGAGAGCAGGAGTCCCAGGGGAGGTGAAGGATCTGGAGAATGGCACTTACCTCTTGTCGTTCCCTCTGCTCTGGGCTGGAAGGGCCCAGGTGCTAGTGCGGCTGATCCACTCCAGTGAGGCAGTTGGGGTCCTGCAAAGAGTCTGGAGAGAAAAACAAGCCACTGTTGATTTTAGAGGATATTTCCAAGGAAGAGATGGCTCTCAAGAGACTGTCATCTGTAACGTGGACCCCCAGTCAACTGGAGCCAAAGGGCCTACCTGCCAGTACAAGGATGTGGTTTCTGGGGAGATCTGGTTCTGTGCTCAACCCCCTACTTTGCCCTGCAATGCTTTAGTGGGTCACTCACATGGAAGTTATCTGAAGGTGATCACACCCCATGATGAAGACCTGCTGGCTAGGTAAGAAATCCAGAATCTTGAAAGAGTCCCAGTCTTCACCATAGATATGTAGAGCTGAGAAGACAACTGGAGGAAGGCAGTTCTATTCCTCCACCACGTGGGGCCCAGGTATCAGACTCAGTCTGTTGGGCTTGGCAGCAAGAACACGGTGGTCATCATTCTCATCATCACCATCAACATCACTGTCAACCACACCAAAAACTCAAGTTCACTTTGGGCTGTATGAATCTCTAAATAATGATTGATGATGGTGATGATGATGGTGACAGTGACCTGTTCATGGAGGCAGAAATGTCAAGAGTTCTAGGACATCCTTGACCCGGAGTGAATGAGCATGAGACCCTGTGTCAAAATCGCAGGGGTGGGGTGGGATGGGGTGGAGGAGGGTGTTATATTCCCTAGTGACTCTTGGTGTAAGACCAGTAACAAAATGTATTGTGCTTTCTAGACTGTAGTGGCAGGACAACTGCATTTTGTCTCCTGCTGTGGAGCTCTGCTTATTATGAAAGAGAACCATGTGGCTCTTCTGTGATCTTTACCATTAGTAAAATGATAAGAGCCTTCCTGTGTACCCCTCCTAAGCTCTATACTCGCCCCGTGTAAGTGTGCTCGCTTTAACGCACTGACCCCGAATTAGACAGAGGATAAAGAACCAGTCAGTCATGGTCTGCTCTTTGCAAATCTAATTTTCACCTGGTCCATCTCCCTCAAGGCTCACACTCAGTGTTTCCTCAGGAATGTGACTGACCAGAAACTCCCTTCAGGCGTGCCTCCAATCCTGGTCCTACCGGCTGCTGGGAGGAACCAGAGTAATATAGGTGAGCAAGCCTGGGACCTGTTGGGGTTGGGGATGGGCATCAGCTTAGATGGGTTGTGGGCCTGTATGTGTGTGTGTGTGTGTGTGTATGTGTGTGTGTGTGTGTGTGTGAGAGAGAGAGAGAGAGAGAGAGAGAGAGAGAGTCTATGACTGTCTCTGTCTCTTACTCTCTCTTTCTCTGTCTCTCTGTCTCTCTATATACACATGTATCTACATCCATGTGCCTTTATCTGTAGTGTTTGGGCAGTGGTCACTCTCCTGTGCAGAAGTGTACTGAGACAAGACTGACATCAGAATGTTCTCTCAACTTACACTCTGTCTTATTTTATTTTAAGTTGTGTTACATTTTTCCCCCCGAGGGAAAGCAGTTTCAACAGGCAGTGATTTGTTATCTGAGAGCAATCAAGTAGGAAAAATTGGGGACCTGCCAGCCCAAGGGGTACCTGGTTAGATGGTGTACAGGACTCTACCAGGAAGGAAGAGCTAATTCTGCTCTTTCCAGCCACAGCCAGCAAGCAAGGGAGGGCCAATGTCCACATTACTGCCCATAGTGGTTGTGCATAGTGCATAGTGGTTGGCAAGGGCTGAGTGGCCTTTACTAGCCAAGCACTCACAGAAGTAAAGGGACCCAGCTTCCCTCTTGATGCTCCCTCAGAAAGGAAGAAAGAGAAGGCATTGATGCCTCCCTCAGAGAAGTAAGAGAGCCCTGGATTCAACATATTCCCAACCCAAAGGAAACCTGAAGTGGGGGACAAGAGAGATCTAGAGGGAACTCCCCAACAGCAGACAGAGCTGGAATCTGGGTAGTTCTTGAGATTCTACAGAAGCCTCCTACACATACACACACATGCACACACACACACACAAACACACACACACAAACACACACAGGATCAGAAAGAAGTCTTTGTAGGAATTCTGCTCAACAGCTAAAGAACACTGGGCACAGGGGGCAATGTACCAGTTGCTTCATGCTGTCCCTGAATATGCCTGAAACAGCCCTCCTAGAGGAGGCCAGGTTGGCTCTAGAGCCTCAGGCACAAGGATCCAAGGGTTCACCCCTGGGGCCTTGGGGCGCCTGTGTCCAGCCACTTGAATATTCTGGGCAGAAGCTCAACCACCCCGAAACCCTAGCATCCTCTAAGGCCCAAATGCATGGTCACTGAGGGAAGTACTTGAGTTGTTTCACATGTGGCCGACCACTCCTACCAGGAAAGGTGCTTCTAAGGCCACCTGCCAACAACCCAGGATGGAGGAAGGGCTTATGCAGGTAGTGTTTATGGAGGAAGTCAGGAGAAGGTCAGTGTTCTGGCACAGTAAACATAAGAACACATAAAGATCCTCTTTATTTTTTGAGACAAAGACTCCCACTGAACCTGCAGCTTGCTCTTCAGCTAGGCTGGCTGCTCAGTGAGGCCCTGGAATCTGCCATCTTCTGGGGTTCCAAGCAGACCACACCCGGCTTTTACACATGTTTTAGGGTGACAAAGTAGGTCTATACCCTTGCCCCGTCCACTGAGCCAGCCCCCAACCCTCAGATAGGTTTTATTCCAGGACTTTAATCTCGTTCCTGTCAAGAAAGTGTGGTACAGTAGTTAGTACTGGGGCTGTAACAGCACACTTTCTGTGTTCAAATACTATCCCTGCCTTCCATGGTTCTTTTTAGAAGCCCGCTTAATAGTCTGGCAATGTGGCATAATGGTAGAGTATTAGCACAGATGGACAATGAACAGAATGCCATCCCAGAACTGAGAAGAAAGAAAACTTGTTTGAGGTATAGAAATGTATAAGCACAGCTTTACATATGTAACATAGTCAACATCTTGAACTCACCATGAGTAGAACCCCTGAAGCCATCTCAGCAATCCATGGTAGACCCATACGCATCACTTCCTTGAAGCCAAACTTTTAAGCTTAAGGATATCAGGACTGATGAATACACTCATAGCAAGGGGCTGGAGGTTAAGAAACCTTGCTGCTCTCTCAGTAGCACAGAGTTGAGTTCCCAGCATCCATGCTGGGTGACTCACAAAGCCTGTGACTTCAGCCTAAGGTCAGTCAACAAACACTCCTTTCTGTCTTCACATGGTATTCACACAGAGATGGGATACACACATGCATGTAAATTTTAAAAGAAAGAAAGAACAGCAAGAGATACACCCAGCATCTACTGGGCAGTGTGGTGCATACCTACCGTCACGGCACTCTGGACACAGCAGGATCATAAGTTCAAGTCTAGCTTCACCTGACACTGAATTCAAACTCAGGATTAAAGCCCGGGCTTCATGGATGCCAGGAAAGCACTCTCACAGCTCAGCTGCACAGCCAAGTCCTGGCAGCTCCATCTTTCCTCAACATGGACGGCAACAGCTTTCCTCGTTGCCCTTTGGTCACCTTCCACTGCTCTGCAGGGGCCTTTTCAGGGTTCCAGCTTTGTCTTTGGAGGATGAGGCTGAACAAACGTTTGTGTGGATTGTCTCACTGGCTCATCCCGTATCCTGGTTCTATGTCCATTTGGCTCGCCTGCACTTTTCTTGCTGCGTGGTGTCGACAGCAGGGCCTAAGCACTGTGTGCCGAATGCGGCACTCCACAGCCTTGCTCTGTGTAGGGGTCTTCAGCATCTCTTCGGCACACTGCTTCCAACTGTTGGTTTAGAGAGAGCTTTAGTTGTTGTTCAACTGAGTCTTCTGTAGTTTCTTGTTTTGGACAGGGCCTCACTGTGCATCGCTAGCTGGCCTGGAACATTCTGTGTGGAGCAGGCTAATCTCAAACTTCTCAGAGAGGTCTGCTGGCTTCTGTCTTATGAATTCTGGTATTAAAGGCATGAGCCACCCTAGCTGGTGCTTGTCATTTCTTTTGAAACAGTGTCTTGGCTAACACAGCATGGCCATGAACCTGCTGAGGGTTCATCAGGGGTGAACTTGAACATTTTTTTAATTAGAAAAATATTTTAAAATATTGTGTGTGTCTCTCTCTCTCTCTCTCTCTCTCTCTGTGTGTGTGTGTGTGTGTAGGCATGCACAGCATAGCAAAAGTGTGGAGCTCAAAGGGCAGCTTGCAGCAATAGACTCTTTCCTTCTCCCGCAGGGTCAAGCTCAGGCTATCAAGCTTGGCAATGGAGACATCTTAGTGGACTTTGAAAGTTACTTACCTGTGCATGAGTATGTCTGTGTCTATGTGTGGATGCCAGTGTACCTGTACCATACTTGTACATGTGTATTGAGGTCAGAGGTCAGAGGAAAGTTCTGTGCAGTCAGTTCTCACCTTCCACCTTTAAGTGGGTCCCGGGAAATTGAACTCAACTTGCCACCAGGCTTACAGAGCAAATGCCCTCACTCAGTGATTCATCTAGTGGGCACAACCTCACAGTTGTGATCCCTTTGCCTCCATCTGCTGAGTTACAGGCCAGAAGCTGACACAACTGGTTTATTCAGTGCTGCAACTTGAACCCAGAGCATCAAATATAATAGGTAAGCATTCTACAGCTCAGAGCATCTCCAGACATTCCTGTTCTTTTTCCTCAGTTATTTGTTTTGAGACAAAATCTCACTATGTAGGCTTGTCTGGTCTGGAACATCCTATATAGACCAGGTGGCCTTGAATTCATAAACCTCTGGCTGCTTCAGTCTCACAAAGGCATGGCCTACCACGCCTGGCCCATCATCACTATTCTTGATCACGGTAAATTACTTAATTAATATTCTAGGTCCTCAGTGTCCCCATCTATAAATGGAGACATAAACAGTGCTACCCCCTGAGTTTGGAGGTGCACATATGGAGTCTCAGCACTCTAGAGGTGAAGGCAGGAGGATTAGAATGTTGTCTTAGTCAGACTTAAGTTGCTCTGAAGAAACACCATGACCTGAAGAAAGAGCTGAGCGTTCTACATCTTGATCTGAAGGAACCAGAATGAGTTTCTCTTCTGTAGGCAGCCAGGAGGAGACTGGAATTCTTCACTGGGCAGAGTTAAACCTAGGAGGTATCAAAGCCCATGTCCACATTGACACATCCCCTCCAACAAGGAAACTCCTACTCCAACAAGGCCACACTTCCTAGTAGTACCATCCCCTGTGGGCTAAGCATTCAAACCCAGGAGCCTATGGGGGCCAAACCCATTCAAACCACCAAAAATTTCAAGGTCGATCTCAATAACATATGAATTTAAGGCTACCATAGGCTACATAAGAATCATTCAGACACTCATGTGCACACACATGCACACATACACGCTCACTATATAATAGAACTTTACAGTGCTTTGTAATAATGAATTGATATGCTACATATAAAGAATGTAGACGATTGCCTGACTAGACCATTGAAGTGGCTCAGTGGACAAAGATGACCTGGGTTCAAACTCTAGGACATACATGGTGAAGGGAGAGTCCAGATTCCCAAAAGCTGTCCTCAGAGTATCACACATGTGCTGTGTCATGCATGTGTGTCCTCCTACACACAAATACACACAAATAAATGTAAACATTTTAATTTTAAAAAAAAATTAGCTGGGCAGTGGTGGCGCACGCCTTTAATCCCAGCACTCGGAAGACAGAGGCATGTGGATCTCTGAGTTCGAGGCCAGCCTGGTCTACAGAGTGAGTTCCAGGACAGCTGGGGCTATACAGAGAAACCCTGTCTCAAAAAAAAAAAAACAAAACAAAAAAGGTGACATTTTATAAGGTGTTCTGTTGTTTATTTGTTTGAATCTACTCCATTCTTCTCTTACCTCTAGCCTTGCCTTCGAGGCCCCCATGCCGCCCGGGCCACTTGTATCCAAGACCCTCTGGCTTCTACCACCAAGACAGATGGCACTCAACGTTCTGTTCTAGTCGCTCTTTCCCTACGGTGGACAGCATCCTGAACTGCCTGGCTGGCCGAATTGTCTACATGATGGGGGATTCCACACTTCGACAGTGGTGGGAGTATCTGCGAGACACAGTACCCTGTGAGTGACCCCGAGGGGATTGGAGGGCCTGTGAGGACCCATGATGGAGAAGCCTGACAGTGATTGCATTGAAGGAGACTCCTCACTTAGTAGAAAGTGGTGTGGGCTGCTGGGTCTTTCTGAGGGGCAGTGAGAGAAGGAGTTGGATGTTTTCTTCGTTTTATGAGAGGAGGTCTCACTATGTAGCCCTGGTTGGCCTAGAACTCATTATGGTGATCAAGCTGGCCTCGGAGTCTCAAGAGCCACCAGCCTGTGCATCCTGAGTGCTAGACTTAAAGGCAAATCCCAGCTGGGAGTGAGTTTTAAGAACAGTGTGTTGCCCATGAGTGTGTGTGGATGAAGGAAATCTCATGTAGCCCAGGCTGGCCTGGAGTGCTATGTGGAGCCAAGGTTGATCGTGAAGCTCTGATCTCCACCTCCCATGGGATTAAATTACAGGCATATGCTACCACACCCTGGTGGTGTCATGCTTGGGGTATTTGGTATATAACACGAGGCTCTGTGGTAGGCAAGATCTCTCCTAGCTTCTCCTCATCCCCAGCCTGCAAGAAGGAAGTCACTCAGCACGTTGCCTGCCCTTCTAGTTACCAGAGCTCACAAAAACAGCTCTAGGACCGTGCAACAAACCTTCAAACAGTACAATGTGGGATGATAGCCAAAGAATCATTGCTGGGTTTCTAATAAAATCTGCAGCCATCATCTCCCTTATGTGTGTGTGCATGTGTGCACGTGCACATGTGTTTATGTGTACATGTGGGTGCGCATGTGTGTGTGGTGTGTGCAAGGTTGTGCACATGTCATGGCACATGTGTGGAGGTCAGAGGACACCTTCCAGGAGTTAGTTTTTTCCTTCCAGGGATGGAGCTCAGGTCCTCAGGGCCTTTTACCTAATGAGTCATTCCCACTAGCCCTGTCACCCTAGGCAAGCATTCCACGTGCTCAGCTCCATCCCCTGCCACCATTGTTTGTGATCATGGTAAAATATTTAACGTTCTAGGATCTCAGAGTCCCTGTGTAGACTGGAGAGATGAATAGTACTTCACTCTGAGAATAGTTGTGGATTCCTATGGTTCCCGCACTCTGGAGATATGTCTCAGGCAGGGTTTTACTGCTGTGAACAGACACTGTGACCAAGGCAACTCTTCTATGGACAACATTAAATTGGGGCTGGCTTACAGGTTCAGAGGTTTAGTCCATTATCATCAAGGTGGGAACATGGCAGCATTCAGGCAGGCAAAGTACAGGAGGAGATGAGAAATTCTCCCTCTTCATCTGAAGGCTGGTAGGAGAAGACTGGCTTCCAGGCAGCTAGGTCAAGGGCTTAATGCTGTCACCCACAGTGACACAGCTACTCCAACAAGGCCACACCTCCAGATAGTGCCACTTCCTGAGCCAAATATATTCAAACCACCACAAAATAGTGGCAGGAAGATTAGGAATTCAAGGCCAGCCATTCTCAGCTACAAAGAAGGTTAAAATCTAGCATGAATCACATAAGACTCTCTCAAATGGTTATGTGTGCACCCATAAGTGCACACACATGCACGCAAACCCAAACATACACATAAACACACTCACACACACTTCATAACAGATTTTTTTTTTTTTTTTTTGGAGACAGGGTGTCTCATTGACCTAGAAATTTCTCAATAGTCTATGCTGGGTGACCATCAAGCCCTAAGAATCTTATCTATGTGTTGCCAGCTACAGAATTACAACCAAGAGACACAATACCTGACTGTTTTTAGTGTGGGCTCTGGGGATCATGCTCAGGTCTTCTTCATATTTGCATAGCCAGTCTCTATCACTGAGCAATACCCCAGTGTCACTAGTAGTCCACCACTGAGCCATCCCTCCCCCAGTTCCTCATTGAGAGATTCTAGCAGGAGCTGTACCACTGAGCCACACCCATAGTTATGGAGCACTTGCCTCTGATGCT
>JADRCH010000818.1:0-89470 GCA_019843965.1 Rhynchomys soricoides
GGGCTGCTGTATTTCCTTGGTCAGGATGCACAAAATGTTATCTCAGAGCTAATGGCCCTTCTTCCTACAAATGCAAGGGAGCACATCATATAGCACACGTTCAGTTGGTTCAGAAGGCATATCAGAGTGTTACGCTGTGAGATGGGACTGCACAGTCACAGCTGTCCTTGTTGTTAAACTGAATATAATCTCAATCCAGAGTCTAAACTTTATCCCCATGTCATGCAAATGTAACCCCAAATGAAACCCTAATTATTGGTAAACTGTTACCTCAATTTAACTGATATTGGTATTCTCAAAAACTCCAAGTTTTTGTAGTATGTCAAGTCAGTAAGAGACCAGGTATGTATCAATCATGTGTAAGGTCAAACCATTAAGGAGAGACTGCCTGCCAGATCTATGAAACACTTGAGGTCCTCTAGAAAGCAGGTCTTGAGGCAAGAATTAAGTCATTGGTATTTTCCTTGATGTACATAGACAGAGTGGTGAGGAAAAGTCTTACGCAGGGAACAACAAAGACACGTGATACAATGTGCTGCCCTGCTTTTGTAAGCCAAGATACCAGGCTCCCTGGCATGATGCTCTCAGTCTGGACTTTCTCTGGAAGACTCATCAGATGAAACTGTGCAAGTAACCTACAGCAGAACAAGGGCGTTTGCTCGCTAGGCGCCTCCAGTCCACTACAGAGGGAGTGGACTGTCCACACTTCTGTACCATCGCCTCACCCTCTGGCAGCAGCTCAGGAGCCAGCTCCCGTGGCCTACTGTGTCCCACCCCCTAGTTGAAAGTGGGGTCCTATGAGAGGAAAGGACACAGTGCAGGGGCACCTCGCACAGCTAGAGTCAGTCGCGCATCCCACTTGACCTGGGCTTTTTTTGTGAGGGGGGAGAGGAGGATTTCCATGATCAGGTTTCTCTAAGCACTCCTGGAACTCCCTCTGTAGACCAAGTTGGCCTGGAATTCAGAGATCTGTCTGCCTCTGCCTCTCAAGTGCTGGGATTAAAGATTTAGCTTGGGAGTTTTACGACTCCTTTGCAAAGGCGATACGGGGTGTATCCTTCCCTGCAAAAAAGTGCTGTCATACTGTGCCACCCTAACATGGTGGCACAGAACCTAAAGTAGTCTATTAGTACAGTGCACACAAAGTACACTGTAGGAAAGGAGATCACTCACTGGGGTGGGGCCGAGGGAGAAGACTTTTAGAGTGGTTCATGCACACATGAATCATGCACACATGAATGCCTGGCTCGGAGACCACAGCACAGACCACAGCCAAAGAACTACTTTCGGGACAGACAGAGGACACCACAGAATGCTAGCATTCAGACGGAGGGGTAAACAATGAAGGAATTCAATGAAGGAATGAAGAGTCAGCTTGCAGCCAGACACAGAAAGCCTTGGCAGTCCCTGCCCCAAGGCCATTTAACACTTCCAAGGGGAAAGGAACACAGGAATTTGTTTTCAGGACACAATTCTGGGAAGCTCTTAGTTTTACTGGAAAGGATGTTTAATTAGGATCCTACATGGGACCTCCCTCCATAATGTGAGATAGTCGAGATATATACTATGGTTTTTGTTTTTTTAAAAGAAAAAAATGAGCTAACTCTTAGAAATTAAAAGTTAGAGCTGGGCAGGAGAGCTCGGACCTGAAGTCGCACCTGCTCAGGAGACTGGGGCGGATGGATTTGGAGCCCTGTTGTTCAAGGCTAGCCTACCTACAGAATATACTGAACCAGTGTTGGTTTATTTAAAAAAAAAAAATCATATATGTAATATATTTAAATATCAGAAAATGCTTTATCTTTTATATTTTTATTATGTTTATATAAATCATATATAGGTCAGAAGAAGGCTGGAAGTATATATAGCCCAATAACAAAGTACATGTCTAGCATGCTCAAGGCCCTGATCAATCTCAGCATCTACAACCCCAATGTATCAGAAGAAAAATGCTAGAAATTAACATGAAAAGGTTAAATAAAAATAACAGCATTAAATAAAAATTTCTTGCAATTTACCATACTGAAAGGGCTCAGCTGATATATGTCGTCATGGAGAGAAAACATACTATGTATGACATGTGAGATAAAGAAGACCCTAAGACTTCAAGAGCAAAATCACAGGTCAGAGACAAGGATCTGAGATCAGGAGACACGGGGTTACAACAGCCAGCAGCAACATCCTGAACACCATAAACTAAGGCACTGAAAAGTGCCTACCTGAAACCGTAGCTACTCAAAGGACAGGAGCAGAGAATCAAACAGACCCACTTCTGAGCTCAGCTCTTACACCCCACCCAGCCCTGAGAAATTACAGTCATGAAAGTAGGACCGTGAGACTAAGGACATAGAAGCAGGTTCTAAGAAATGACAAGAGGGAAGAGAGCTCAGATTGGGAGCTGTGTCCCATGTGTAAGGAACAGCCAGTGTGCCTCCTATGGACATTTGTGTTTCCTCAAATTCCTGATAAAGTTCTAAGCCCCAGTATCTGAAATATCACTGCATTTGGGACAGTCTTTCAAGAGGCGAATATGTTAACATGAGGTCTCCATGGTGAGTCTTAATCTAATGACCTGGTATCTTTGAGAAGACAGAGCTGAGGATGCATCTCAGCACATCATAAAAGAAAAATGAGAGGGAGGGAGGGTAGAGTGGGGGAGATGTTAAGACACAGAAGACCACAAGAAAACTGTGAGGTACCAATCATCTACAAAACCAAATTCTCACTGACTCCATCTTTCTCAGCTTCTAGAACTATGAGAAATAAAAAATTCCTATAGATTACATCCCTCAGTCAATCATACTGCACCATGGAAGCCCTACCAACTGGACTTGGCACCTAACTGGGACATTTTAAGAAGCTCCAAAAAAGAAGTCAAATCAAAAGGGCGCAACAATCACCGAGAGGGTTTATTATGCCATCAGATGCAGAGGGTGATTTGTGACATAATCAACAGAAGATGGCCAAATGAATGAGGCAAAAACATTAAGGAAAGGAACCCACGACCATGGAGTGCAATGGCTCATGGTGACTAACACTTATCTAGTAATTTCATCAAAGAGAATCTCATCAAAAGCTGCAAACAGCTGTGGAGTGAGTGGGTAGGTTGAGAGTTAAATCCTCATTTGCCAAAGGAAGAATTCATCAATGCATATTATCAAAAATTGGAAAATCAAGCAATGGTGATCTGTAAGAGTATTAACAGAGGAAAATACAGACCAAGGCAGAAATCTTTAGGCTGGCTACCTCTGAGACCTGACAATCAGGTAACATGGAGGATGCCTTTCCATGGTAATTTCAGGAAAGCTACCTGAGAAAATACTAATGTATGTTTCTAAAGTAAAAATATAATTTAAAAATACTAAATAGACCACTAGAAACTTTAAAAAAGCATCCTTCCACCAGGCCTTCAGATTGTGACATGGACAGAAGCCAGACCAGTGTAAGAATGAAAGTTAGTTATGAGTTATCCAAAGATAAAGGAGGTTTGGTGTTGGCAATCCAGAGGAAGAGGAACAGGGCAGGTAGCAGAAACAATTCCTGACAGTGGTGGAACTCACGCAATGGCCTTCTCCTGGCCGTGTCCTCCAAAGGATGCTTGCCAATACGTTCTCTACACCTTCCAGACTGGTTCACTTCTGTACCTGCCCCAGCTTTGCCCTCTCTTGGTCTAACTGTCTGCTCCAGTTTCTTACACTGGACAATACACTGCCCCAGTATATTCTGGGGAAGAATTCTGCAGGGGAGTCTCACAGCAAGAAGCACTTTGAATTTGTTAATGTGATGAGTAGAAAAAAACTTTAAGAGCTATCACTGGAGTGCAGAGCAACCTGACTGAGCAAAATTAGCTGCAGGCCAGAATGGATGAACTGCTGGGACCTCATTAGGGAGAGCGCCCTCCCTGCACATGCTCATACATGAGAGAGAAAATAACTACTGTGTGTAGCATCAGTTGGTCTGTTTTATAATCCTTAAGATTAGAGGCTTAAAAGATAGAAGCCAAACTGCTTAGTCCTTCACCAAACACTTGCTGTGGTCTATGACGTGTTATGAGGAGTAGCTTCCTGAGTGAGTTCTACGGTGAATTAGCACCTCCATGTAGCCTGAAGTATGTTCTAGAGAAAGAGCACCATTCCAGTGTGGGAGGCCAGTGGACAGAGATTCTGAATCGAGGTCCTCAGGGTCAGCACAACCCCTAGCCTTCCCAGATATCCAAGGATGTATGACAGACATTCATAGTCTGTTCCACCTTTAAAATCTACAGAGGTTTTCTAGCCTTCTGGATAGTTCTACCCTGTTGGTGGAAGTTACCTCGTCAGGAAAATTTCAATTTAACCAGCACTCTGGTTTATCAATTAGTTTCCTCTTGCCCAACTTGGCAATCAATCAGCCCCAAAATTTTATATTTCTCTGTGTTAGCTGCCTTACCTGGCAGGCCAGTAAGAAGCTGGTCAAATCCCAATCCTGACCACCAAGGGAAAACTCTGATCCAAGTCTCACAAGGACAAAGAACAGATGCAAACAAAGAAACTGTCTCCTGCTTAGAGTTTTAGGAGAGAATCTGAACAGTCATGGAAAACAGACACCCTTACAGACTGTCGGTAAAGAACATGGTAAAACTGTGAATCTCTGCACCTACACAACATTTTACAAGCATGAGTAAAAGAAATATACAGGGAAAACAAAAGGCAGTTAAAAATGTGCAAGTTCGTAATAGTTTATCTATTCAGAATTCTTTGAGAAAAGTTGAGGTCTGGAATGGAGGTGTTCTGGCCTGCCATAACTACTGCGTCCACCAGAAGGAAGGTAAAAAGCCAGGAAATTCACCTTCGATTTAATACACATGAAGGAATAGTAAAACAGTTTAAAAAGTTAAAAATGTTCAAAAAAAATTTTTTTAATTCTTTTGACCTGATTTTATTAAAAGTCATCCAGCTGTCTTCTGTCCAGCTCTGATCTCAGGTGGCCCCTACAACAGGCCAGCCTGTGTGCCTCACAGGTTCCATTCCCAGTAGGCTGGGTAGAAAGGTCTCTGGTAACTATCAGCAGTCCACTTCTTATTGTGGGTTGCTTGACTGCCATTTGGCCTCACGTTCCAGAAGAATCTTCTTTGTGAATAGTCCTCTCCAGCTGGACCAGGAGGAGGGACAAAGCCTCTCTGGTAAACACTCTGATTTTGTGACCATTTTCTTAAACAGGAAGCAATAAATCATTATCAAGATTAACATATAATTTATAACAAGCTTCATAAAATAATAGAGATACTCTAATTCCACTCTTTCCTTCCTGGATGACCCAAGCGGATAATCACTTATCTTACTCTTCATTTTTTATGAAATGGAGCTAGAACTGGGGAGATGGCTCAGTGAGTACAGCTCATGCCGTACACATGTAAGGACTTGGGGCTGGATCCCCAGAGCCCATGGAAAGCTGAGAGACAGTAGCATGTGTGTGTAATCCCGATGATAATATGGGAGACAAGACGGGAGGAGCCCTGGAAGCTCAAGGACAGCTGGCCTGGCATGTGCAGTGGAGCCACAAGAGGCTCTACCTCAGATAAGGTCAAAGTGTGAAGAGTAACACTTGGGTTGTCCTCATGTAGGCCTGCCCCACTTCCCCCTCTCCCCCACAAGCTCACTTAGTCAAATTTGGTTAGCTGTTTCTTTGGTCTCTATATCCCTTTCCAGCATTCTGACTGTTGTTACTGTTGGTTGTGAGCAGCCATGTGGGTCTGAGAACTGAACCTGAGTTTTCTGTAAGAGCAACTAGTGCTCTTAACTGCTGAGCCAACTCTCCAGCTCCTGCTACTATTTTTACTGTTATAAATAAGTTTCAATTTCAGAGGCTGTATAAAAATGTCACAGATGGTTATGATCACTTAGCTGTATCCCCACTGTTAGAATCACAGGCTACTTACTACCAGTTTTCTTACCATCAATATTTTGGGGATTAGCATCTCATAATATATACTACTGTACACAGAGCACCTAGCTCTGTCTTAAGACAGTAGGATTTGAAAAGTATAGTCTCAAAATGGAATTGATCAGGTATGAACATGTTTATGGCCATTAAAACTGACTCAGTAGGGCTATTTCCACTCTCAGTGTTACCTGAACCATCTTTGTGAAGGTGATACAATGTACCAACTTGCTTTAACAGGTGTTGCAAGGTAATAACCATTGTTAAGGGTTAGGTATTTGAAAATCTCCACCTCAGAGAATGGAAATTAGAGCTGTGGTCTCACCCAAGATTGCACATAGTGTGAATGGCAGAGTAAGGAGACAAATTCAAACCCAGCCTGACTGTCCCAACCCTCAAATGCTCATAAAAAACTTAAGCTAAATTAATAGCCAAAACATTCTGCAAGCTATGGTTGCTAATTTTATGTAGCATCTTGACTAGAGTAAGGAACAGTTATAGGGCTCATGAGGCATTATTTTTGCATCTGTCAACAAGAGTGTTTCCAAGAATGATTGACGCATGAAGAGCACACTGAATAAGGAAGGTCTGCTTTGCATGTGGGTGGGCACAAATCACCTGGACGGGATAGTATCACCAGTACAATGCAGAACTCCTTCCCTGTCCCAAGGCTTCTCTGGCCTTTCCTCACAACTCCTAGAGAGAATCCCCATGCTCCTTCGTTCTGAGCTACACTACTGGCAACCCTGGGTCCCCAACTTATACAGGGCTTGTTGGGGACTTCTCAGCCTACAGAGTTACACAAGTCAACCACTCTAAAAAAGGCCCATCTTATCCACCTGTCCACCCTCTCTCCCCTTTTCTATCTTCCCTTTCTCTGGAGAATTCTAATGGACAATTTTGACTGAACAGTGAATTTCCCCATTTCCTAACTGAATTTTTTTTTATGATTTAATCTGCTCAAATCATGTGTAAATATCTCTACTACGACTTTACTCTCTTTCAAAATTCTCATATTCATTCATATTCTCTCTGTCTGTCTGTCTCTGTGTCTCTGTCTCTCTCTGTCTCTCTCTAAGATAGAGTCTCATGTAGTCTATACTGACCTGGAGCTCACTACATAGCCAGTGATTAACTCCTGATCTTCTCATCTCTACCTGCCAGTGCTGGGACTATAGGCATACTACCCTGCCTGGTTTTGTGTCTGTTCTTTAAATGACAGGCTTCCTTATTCCAAAAACTTTAAAGCCTAGGCCTACACCTCAGAGGTAGAATCTTGGGTTTTGTCCCAAGAATGCAAGGTTTTATTTTCTAGTAGGCCCATCTAACTCCTCTTAGATTAAGCTAACTTTAAAAAACAAGAAAGGAAAAGAATAATGCAACATTTCCTTTTCTCAGCTGTGTCTGAAGAGCTACACATTTCCCATCCAGGGATGGCTTGCTAAGCATCATGACTGACCCCGATCAGGAAGGAAATACCAATTGCTGGTCATTATCACAATGACTTTTCCCCGGATTAAAATGCAGTTCCCACCTCAGTCCTAGGAAAGGGAGAAGCACAGGTACCTGAATGAGTACGGAGAGCTCTGGGTCTGCACATGAAAATGCTGGGGAGATGCCAGATGACCACCGCGCCAGTTCTTCTTCCTAGGTCCTTTGTTCACAGGCTTGTTGGTGGTGGGGACTTGTTCCGTAAGATGTGCTGAGTCTTCCAGACCATCTGACTTAGATGCCCTAACATTCCGGTTCCTAAAGGAAAAGTGTGCCACAAGTGTCACCAGATTCCAGTTCCAGTGGCCAGTTTAGTGACTATGTATTTTGATTCGTGAACATTTGATCTCATCTCCCCACTCCTAGCTTTTTAGATTTTGCTCAACAAGTGAGCAAGCTACCAGGGAAATGTGCCGCTTGAATTACATCAAAGAGGCTTCCCTACCCACAAATCTCACCTAAGAAAATGGAAGACTTACTTTCTGACACGACGTTTCTGCAGGTTTTCAATATAGTTCTGCCTTTCTATGCAATGCCCCCGGCACCTGTTGAATACTGAGGATCGGATGAAGAGGAACTATTAGAAACAAGTGCACGAGAAGGAATCTTGCCCAGAGAGTGCAGATCAGAGCTCATACTCACTGACTAGTCATAGGCTGACACATCTCACTACTACAGACATGTTCCTTCATAAGCTTTTTGGCAAAAGGCTGCCTTACACTCCTCTCCTTGCTCTTTCCTCCCTCTGGTGCTGCAGACCACACTCAGGTTCCACACATGCTGAGCAGAAGTTCTGCCACTGAGCCACATCCCCAGCCCCACAAGCAACGCTCCTTCTTTCTTGCTCTTTACTTTCTCTCTGGCATTTTATACTGCATCACATACATTATTTTTTCCAAAAATTGAAAAGTGGCTCTACCATTTCCACCTTTTGCTTTTATAGGAAGGGAAAAATAGTGGCACCCCTCATACTTACATTCAATTGCATCATCTGGCCTCATGCCTTCTACATCAATCAAATATCTAACAAAACAACATAATTTGGGTCACTTAAATATACGAAAAGAAAAAAAAACAGGTCCAATTTCACTTACAAGTGGAGACATACAAATCCTAAGAAAATACTACATACCTAATCCAACAGTTACAGAATGACATGCCATGACCATAAGAAGACTATTCCAAGATTGACTAATTTAGAAATATATTAATAAAGGTACTTATATTAATAGAACAATTAATAAAGGAAATGCATGACCAAACTGGCAAATGTTTAAAGGCAGGTTCAGCAGTCATCTCCATCAAACGGCTTTGTGAACTAAAACACAGGAGGCTTCCCTAACATGCCCATGTAGTCATCAATAACCAACAAACAAAACACCTGGGAAAAATAGTAATGTAGCCAAACAATATGGGCCAGAAACAGGAGCTACCGTCACTGTCACCTGCTTTTCCTGATTTTTACCTTCAATCTACCACCAGGGTCCTGACAGGAATGACAGTATCCTTTTACAAAACTGACCTTGACATCGTGGTCCAAGTGACCATCAACACTTCAATTTGTACAAAAACCTATGACTCTTACCTCTACCACTCTAGAATATTCTTTACTCAGCAGAAATAGATGGGGTTCAATACACCTCCAAAAGGTGCAACTACACAAACCCACGTAGACTGAAATACCACTTCACATGGCCTAGCTCTGACTCCCTCCTGCGCCTGCAGTTCCACTTCAATGCCATACTTACCACACTGCCCACTGCCTCCGGCACAGTGCATGGGATCCTACTCTGGGATCTTGGCTGAGCCATAAGTCCATAGTCTCTTCTGTGCCCTTACTCAGCCAGTACTAGTTCAACCGTCAGATACTCACTCAAGCCAACCACGGAAATGCAGTGTCTTCTTGAGACAGGCCAAAGCCTCCCTCTCACTTGCTTTCAAGGCACACATTCCTGTACTCATCAGCACTTGACAGTGTGGTTCTACATTCTTATTTTTTTTATTATTCTAGTCTTCCTTATTTCTTCACAGGCAAAATAGTTAAATAAATAACTTTGCCAGCACTCACACTGCTCACACAAACTTTATCTCAGTAAGAATATTTTTGTGTGGATGAACATAAAGTCACACAGCACAGCAATTCCTTAAGAAGCATAGGAATGAATGCATCTGAATTTAGCGCATCAGTGGATCCAAAGACACTCATACCATTTTAATGTTTTATCTGACCCCCAACTTCTGACTTGTATGTTCATCAGTATGCAAACAAAACAAAACACAAAACACAGAACAAAAACAGGGTAGCCTTTTAAAAAGTAAGGTCTCCAAATACTTCCACAGGAAGATTTCTACCACGTATTAAGTTGCCAAGCTGAATGTCTATTGTACTTTAGGCCACACAGATGTGCTTACACCCGCATCTGAAGTCTACAAAGGTATTGCTGATGGCAGTCTCTGGGTAGAGGCAACACTGCTCTGTACTCAACCCATTCTCTGTACGTTTAGATTACCACTGTAACCACACACACACACACACACACACACACACACACACACTAAACACTATCTGACTTTGGGTTGGCAACTCACCTGCAAATGAGGTAACCAGTCCTATTTAACCCATGGGTGCAGTGGACACCAATAAGTTTGTCTATAAAATAGAAAATGCAGAGGTAAGAAACAAGATACACCAAAAATAAATTATACAATTTTCTGTAGAGTAAGACTTACAAGTTTGTGAAATATCGCTGCTATGTTGAAAAGTCAATGGCTTTAAAAACATGTTATCAAGAATAACCTACCAGAAGCTCATTGATGTGGGGATTTTGCAAGTACTGGTTAGATAAAATGATGCACACTGTAGAGGTACCACCAGGTAGCATTAGACAAAGATCTGTCTTAACACGGAGAGGTTTTGTGTGTGTGTGTTTGCACATGTGCACAAAGCTGAAGTTTGAAACTGGGACTCATGTAAAGCCAGGCAAGTGCTCGGCATAAGCTACAGACCTCAGTCCGGTCTCCACTTGTGACAGTGAATAACAACCACAATTGTACTCATAATAGAAAGAAAGCAGAGCCGCCATCAGTATATGAGACAAGGACGCAAGCCTCCTGGCCTACTCGTGCCGTTTTCCTAGCCTTTGCCTTCTGTTCTCTTTATGGAACTTTCTGACCCTGCGTTTTCAATCTTCTACCTCTCACTCCTTAGCCACAGGGAAAGGGAAACACAGTTCTCACTCAAGTTTTGTTTCTATGTGGCCAACAAGAGGAAAAATACTTTATTAATACCAGCTGACATTTTCAAAGACAACAGACCTAATATTAGGATATAAACAGCATCAAACTGCCCTGGAGAGACGGCTTGGTATTTGAGAGCACATCTGCTCTTGATAAAGATCCAAATTCAGTTTCTAGTACCCATGTTGGATGGTTAACAACTGCCTGTAACTCCAGCATGAGGGAATCTGGACTCTCTGAGTACAGGCATTTATATGCACATAGCTACAAGCACACACACATAATTAAAAATAAAAGAGATCTAAAAAATCTCCAAACCTATTCAAAATGTACAATAGAGTTCAGACAGAGAAAACAAAAATAAAACAAACAAACAAAAAAACAAACTGTAAGGACTTACCATTGTTTTTATTTTTCTTTAAAAATTCTTTAACTGCACATTTGAACTGAAAGATAGTGTCGTTATCAGGTACCTGATGACCAACTGTAAGAATTTTTATGTAAGAAATAGTTTCTGGCAAATCCTAGAAAGCAAAACAAAGACAAATACACATTATTTCATTTGTAAGTAGACAATGAAAGATGTGAGGAGCCTGAATATAAACTGATAATGATAAACTCACTATGATAGCACTTCTGACTAAACAGCCACTTCTTACGAAGTTGTTTCCACCAGGAAATAGAGCTTGGTTTTCACTAAGACTATAGGACAGTCACTAGGTATACAGAACACACCAAATTCAATGTGAATCGGGTGTACATATGGTGTGACTAAACATTACGTGAGCAGTTCTACCTAATAATTATTCACTCTTCTGTGCCTGCACAAAGTAGTAATGAGCTGGGCAAACGGAGCTATGAATAACAGAAAGAACAGGGGAGGTATGGGCTGGAGAGATAGCTCAGAGCTTAGCAGTGCTTGCTGTTCTTCCAGTGGACGTAGTTCAGTTCTCAACACCCATGTCTGATGGCTCACAACAGCCTGTAACTCCTGCTCCAGAGGATCCGGCGCCCTCTTCGACCTCAGCCGGCACCTACACACATGTGGCAGACACTAACACAGACAGACACAGATATATACACAGATACACACACACACACACAAATCTCAGGGAAAAAAGAGAGGTTAGGTGAAAATCTGTAACTTTGGGTTTAATTGGAAAGCACTATCACAAATTTTACAGAGTTCCTGGCTCTGTCTACAAAAAAGCTTCTGAACAATGTCAGTCTATTAGCAATAAATACACCTGACACTCATATCTGGAAAACTATCAACATTGAAAGGAAACAAAGTTTTCTGCAATGGTTGAGTCAGCTTGGGTCAGGAAATAGCTAAAATGAGCCTGGAACTTCTTTGATCCAGACAAAGTGATCACAAATGATCAGGACATCTCAAAAGGTTAGCACTGGGAAATAGTTTAATCTAGCTGAGGGGCTACTGGTAGCTGATAGCTACTTGGGGAGGGGAGGTCAGTTTTCCTCAGGAGTGTGGCCCTGGGTAGTTGGCCATGCTCCAGTAGATGGCTTTAATGCATGTACACTTGAGCAGTACTAATTTTGGACTCAGTGGATTATTTTTAAAAGGCAGAGTGGGGGGTAGGGTAGAGAAGTGTTTTAGAGGGTTAGAGCTTAAGACCTGGGTTGAGTTTCCAGCACCAGACCACGCAGCTCACAACTTCCTGTAACTCCAGGTCTAAAGGAACTGACAGCTTCTACCCTCCATGGGTACCATCAAGTATGAGGTGAACTTAATATAAAAACACATAAAAAAGAAGAGGACATGACATTGGAGTATAAATCAGGAGCAATTAGCTGTGGTACTGGGGTGAGTGTGATCAGAAAAGTGTATTATATGTGTATGAAGTTTTTAATAATATTGTCTAAAAAAGGTTTTAGGAGTCAAACTGAGAAGCCCCAACTATCTGAAGAGAGGCCCTCCTCCTGTGCTCTAATTCAAAAAGGCAACTACAGAGGCATTTGTGTTGACAGAAAAAATTTAACTAATTAAATAAAATCTGACTAGTCACTATTGGCAGGTATCAGGAAGCCAAGATATTATTTTGAAAGCTGTTACACAGAGGAAAGAATCCTGTGGACATCATTGAATAAATAAGCAGAAACTTCATTAAATAAAACATGAATGATAAAATTCACCTTGTATAGCCTGGTATGGTGGCATACACCTGTAATCCTAGACCCTGGGAGGCTGAGGCAGGATAATCTTGAGTTTGAAGTCAGCCTGGGCTACACAGCAAGAGCCTGTCTCAAAAAAAGAAAAAAGAAAAAGAAGATCAACTTTTTGAAGCCTCAAAGGAATTAATAGATCAGTCATTAATTAACTAGTAATATCATAAGAGACAACCACTCACTCTGTGCCCTCCTAACTGAAGGACACATGACCACTTGTGAAAACATCTCATGTCAGGCATGGTTGTATACCCTTGTAGTCCTTGTGTCTCAGTAGGCTGAGCACAGGAGTTCAAAGTCAGTCAGGGCTACATAACATGAATCCATCTTGAAATATACAGACATGCTCAAATCAGGCTCATAGTTAAGAGCCTTTACTGTTCACGAAGAGAATGTGGGCTTAGTTCCCAAGGCCCAGACAGCCAGTCACAATGTCTGCAACTCCAGTTCCAGTGGAGCTGACACCCTTTTCTAAGTTCTGTAGGCTCCAGCATGAATGTGTTGAACATAAACTCATGCCAGCATACAAACATACATTAAAACAAATAAAGACCTTTTAGAAAAGGAAATCAAACTGGGTGTGGTGGTCTGTATGCCTGTAATCACAGCACTTGGGAGGTAGAGGGAGGAGGATCAGGAGTTTAAGGCCATCTTCGGTGACTGAGGACAGCCTGGGCTATATGAGACACTAGATCAAATTTAAATAAATAAATAAATAAATAAATAAATAAATAAATAAATGTATGTATGTAGGTGGAGTGCTATACAGTTATAATTCCAGCATTAGAGAGACTGAGGAGGAAGATCATGAGTGTTAGGTCAACCAGGACTACATACTAGGACTGTTTCAAATACAAAACCCCAAACAAAACAATAAGGAAGAGAGGGAAGGAGGGTGGGAAAGGAAAGGGAAACCAGGGATGAGGGGACCAGAAGAAGGAAGGAGGGAGAAAAGGAGAAAAGGAAAACAGAATCCTTAATCTGGCTGTGCCAGGCCAGTGACAGAGAACCAAAGGGCCATACTAGCACGTGGAGCCACACAGCTAACATTTAGATGGTACAGCCGGGATGGATCTCTCAAAGCAAGAATTCAAGGGCAGGAACAAAAAGAAAGAGACATGGACAGCAATGTGTAGACTTAATCAGAACCGACAACCAACTGCAAACTAACAACTCTTATGACAGACAGTTAGGAGCTATCAAATTGCATATCTGACATAAAAGAAATGATGTTAAAGAAAAAGTATTGTATCTTAAATACATATACCAAAGATGTAGAGATGAATTCTGTAATATTTGAGAGTTCCTTTAAAATAAGACAAAACATGCTGGGTGTGGTGGTGCACACAATGAATCTCTGCACAAGAGAGGCAGGAGTAGGCTGCCTTTGTGGGCTGGAGACCAGCCTGGTGTGCATAATAAATTTCAGGCCAGCTAGAGCCACACTATGAAACTCTTTCAAAGAATAACTGCCCTCACCCTCAACCCCTCCCACTCCTGTACCCCAACATACACAAGAGTAGGGGAATTCAGAAGGCAGCATAGGGTGAAATAGATAGAACCAATAATGAAATACAGCATATACACATATCTTAATATTGAGCCAGAAAGAATAAGAGTCTGATATGTGCTTTCATAAATGTCAGAGACATAATTACTAAACAGAAAGACAAGTATTACATGATACTGGGGCTGGACAGATGGCTTAATGGTTAAGAGCACTGGCTGCTCTTGCAGAAGACTCAGGTTCAATTCCGAGCACACAGCAGTTCACAACCATCTGTAATTCCAGTTACATGGGATGTAATGCCTACTTCTGTCCTCACAGACATCTGGCATGTCTGTGGTGCAAATATACACAAGCAGGCAAACACTCATACAAATAAAAAAAAATAAACCTTAAAAAAGTTATTCCACAGATAAGTGTAACACTCCTACCTCATCAAAGATACTTATTTCCTCCTACAGCGTACAGATTACAAAAAGCCACAACTAGGGATTGAGAGATGGCTCAGTGGTTAAGAGCACTGACTGCTCTTCCGAAGGTCCTGAGTTCAAATCCCAGCAACCACATGGTGGCTCACAACCATCTGTAATGGGATGTGATGCCCTCTTCTGGGGTGTCTGAAGACAGCTACAGCAAGCGGGGCCGGATCAAATGGGGCCAAATAGAGCGGAGCCGGAGTGAGTGGGGCCAGAAAGAAGAAAAAGTGTCTGAAGACAGTGACAGTGTACTTACATGTAATAAATAAATCTTTCAAAAAAAAAAGAAAGAACAAAAAGCCACAACTAGTCAAAATGCAGAAAACAACTGACTGTGAGCTGCTCAGCCCTGATACATCTAAATACACCCCCTACATCTAAGGCTCTGAGAACAGCTCAGAAGAGGGAGGTATAAGAGCTCAAAGACCAGTGGTATTTTATATGCATGACAGGGAAGGCTACACCAATGAAATTTCAACCATGCAGGTGCTTAAACAAGATCTGGACAACAGCCATCAGTTGACATGCCAACATGGATGGGAGAAATTGCAGAGGGCCCTACCTCTAGGTGAAGGACTACAGGCAACTAAAAACGTCAGAGAAAGGGAGAACTGGTCTTCAGATAGAAGTACCGTAAAGTGGTCAGCCTGAAAAAAGCCATCCATACAGCAGAACCACATGGACTCAGCAGGCTGCACTTGCTGATTTGCATGTACACGCAGCAGTAATGGAGTAAGAGGCTATGGGTATGAAAGTGGGGTCGGGAAAGGTTAAAGGAAATGACAGAATTAGATTTTAATTAACTTAAAATTTAAATGCATGCTACATTATGCTACTTGTACAAGATACCTAGAACTGGGAAATTCATCCCTAGGATCTGGCGTACAGGAGAAGGGAGAATTAGTTCAACTGTTATAGAGCTTTTGCTGATTAAAGAGACTGATAATAATTACTACAAATTATAGTTTAAATCATGTCTCTAATCTAGTGTGTATGTGGTGTTGTTGTTGTTGAAGACTTATGTAGTCCAAGGTGGCCTTGAATTTGTGATCCTCCTGCCTTAGACTCCTAAGATCTGGGATTATAGCCATTAACTCCCATCCATGCCTGGCCTCCAATCTCATTTCAACATGAAATTAGGGAAACTATTTGCTTTTCTTTAAAAGTCATTACTACCCATGAATGAAGTTCAGTCTTTGCATCAGCACAGGATGAGAACTATTAAATTACTATGAATTATTTTTTCCAGAGGTCCACTTACCTCTACTTTATAATAGCGCTGAGTATATGTTAAGTCGATTATCAATCCAAGTTCTTCATTTTGTTCTTGAATTTTATTAAAAAGATCCAAAGGAGAAAAGCATTCTTCAGGCATAAGCTTCGCTTCAAATTTCTGTCAGAGTGAAGTAAGAGAGAGCAAGCCTATTTAAAGTCCAATAACACATGATGCACTTATCCAAGCCCCAGGAGACGAGGACACAGTGAGACCAAAGGGCCGTCTGGAAGTTCTTCCAGTGGTGGGAAGAACAAAAGCTCACTTTGATATATACATATTTCTGGGTTTGTGTCTCCCTTCAGAATGTCCTAGTCATCATTAAATAGGTAAGGAAAAAACAAAAACGAATAAAAAACTTGTTCCAATTTGCCTAAGCCTTGAAGCCTCAATGCCTCTCACAAATGAACACCTCCCCCCTTCTACTGAATTCCCAGCACAGCAACTACCACATCAACACAGTGAGTACTGAATTACACAGTTTAGTCAGGCTGACACAAAATATAACACATTATAACTACTCTTGATTGAGAGCCAGCATTCTCCATGAGGAATTTATATTTCTGAAAAGATCCTAAATTAATTTTCACTTACTTTTTGCAAAGGAACTTTGAAGGCAATGAAACGAGTCCCAGGCATCCGTTGCCCAACTGGGAGATAGTCTTTCCACCTGTGACACAGGGTGTTTGTTAGTCAAACTGAATGTCAGCCTTGGCTCCAAGATAATGGGCACCTAACACACACAGAATGTCCCTCTGCTCTGCTCTGCTCTGCCCTTGTCCTTCAACCTATTCGTTCTGCACAAGTAACAACCTACTTATCCTCTTTTTTGTTTCCCCAGCTTGAAAACAGGTGCAAGACAACAAAACAGCACACAGGTCTCCACAAACAATATTTAAAACCTAGAATTGCCAGAACAGAAGAGAACAGAATTGCCTAACAAACCCAGCCTAGCATCAAATGCTAACTAAGGTGATATACCAGACAGGAAAAAGAAGGGAGGAAGGGGGCTCAAGGAGGGGAGAGGGCAACAAGAGGCAGAACAGGGAAAGACAAACGGTGTATATTTCCCCTCCTATGTGGAGTCAAGTTTTAAATATATAATACATATTTGAGACATGAAAACAGTGGTGAATTATTTAGGGGAGGAAGAAACTAGCAAACTGTGGGCAGGAGAAAGGGGAAGGTATACGTGTGTGAGTGAATATGAGCAAAGTATAATGCCATACATGTAGAAAATGTCACAATGAAACTCATATTTTGTATGGTAACTAAAAAATATTAAAAACAGCAAGCAGTAATGAATACCTACACACTGGCTGAAAGAGCTCAAATTCAATACTTTCACTGCACATTGTTTTTAGTTTCTACACCAGTGATGTCAACTCAAAGTGTAGAAATCTCCCAGTTCTTACAACCTGAACTTCAGTATGGAGAGTCGGAGCTGAGTTTTCTATGTCCATGAATTACAAATAAGTATGGTTCATTCATATACCTGGAGTACAGAGTGTGAGGACTGAGTGGAGAGAGAATGCAGACATAGTGGGGCCCAGAGCAGTGGAACCTAGTGTGACAGGCCAAGACAAGAAGTTGGTTTTGGGGGCTGAAGAGATGGCTCAGCGTTCAAGGACACTGACTGTTCTTCCAGAGGTCCTGAGTTCAATTCCCAGCAACCACATGGTGGCTCACAACCATCTGTAATGGGATCCGATGCCCTCTTCTGGTGTGTCTGAAGACAGGGACCGTGTACTCATGTAAATAAAATAAGTAAATCTTAAAAAGAAAAAAAAAGTTGTTTTTTTTTTTTTTTTTTAAAGTCAAGCTTTACCTTACATCTGTGAGATACCTCACAATTACTACTTGATATTTATCTTGTTTTAACTCCATAAATAAGCATTACCTAAATTTTTAATTTTTAGTTAATAATTTTATATCTAATAAAGATAACTTAATAATAAAATAAAAACAAAATATTGATAAACAATTTATTTATAACTTACTTATACTTTAGTTAATGATTAATAGTTAAATTATTAACTATATAAGGTCTTCTGCAATATGTCAGGCAAGTTCTGCACTGGGATGATGGAGGACAGCTGACAGACTCTAAAGATATCCAGGAGATAAAACGAAGTGTTTACTCAAGTCTGGGAAGGGGGAGAGAGCATTCGGTCCATCCTGAGTTTTAGGTATTGCTTATTTGTGGAGATAAAACAAAGGACTTGATGAATTCTAGGAAAGAGAGAGAACGATTTGGCACGTCTGGCTTCAGCTTTTCTTTAGTTGTGGAGATAAAACGACCGACTTTTGAAATCGGAGAAGGGAAGCAAACAGCCGCAAGTAAAGGGTTCATAGCACCTGTGAACAAAATCATAAAACTAGCTATTGGTACAGGCAGGGTTAACTCCCTCAAATGACAGCTTCGCTTTCAGAGTCCTGGAAGCAAAAGAACCTCTCCAGCTGGTACCGAGCGAAGGGTGTATACAGCTCAGACCTGATCTCTGACACAGCGCCTAAACAAGCTGAAGACTGTGGCTTCAGTCATCAAGGAAAGCCTCAATACTGGCAGCCGCGCCCCATTGCGCACTTCCGCCCTGGCCCGAGCTCCACAGAGTCCTGACGGGGCTGACCTGAGACCCCAGAATACTGGATAGGGAGGTGTGGTGGGGTTCGGCACGGAGGACTCTGGGAGGCGGAAGGGCGCGAGGCCAGGGAGCACTCCAAGACTCTAAGCCACCAAGGCAGCCTGAACGCCAAGCCCGGAACCAAAGCCCCTTACCTTTCCGGTATGTGGTTTCTGCCCTTCTTGGGTGGAGCACGGGCAGCAAAGTCCCGGCCCCGACCGCGACCATATCGGCCATAATGCTGGTTCATGTGGGCGCAAAGATGTCGCCCACCCAACGCCAGACGTGCCAGAGCGGCCAAAGTGGCGACTTCAGAGCCACCAGAAAACGCCGCCGGATCCAAAGCGCCGGCAAAGGAACGCGCCGCGTCGAGGCTTCGCTAGTGCGCGTGCGCCTTGCCCCCCCCCAGCGTGCTGACGTCACACGTCGCGCCTAGAGTAAGGTTTGTCAACCTGCCATTGGTTCCAACAGTGCTGTACTTAGCAGGAAGCCGGTTTTGCAGCTACCCGAATAATTACTTGCACCTACAGAACTGCTCAGAACAAGGAACAGACACTCCAGCCCCACCCTTCCGATCCCTGCATTCTTCGCGAACGTTGTCAATTGTTTACATTTTGTATATTCATGATATTTGCTTTCACACACGTGTATCTTTTTTCCGCCAAAAAGAAATATATACAACATATTTTTATACAACATAAGTTTAAGTTTTATACAACATATTTATTCTTATTTGATATATTTAACGTATTTCTCCATCCATATATGTGTGTATGGGCGGGGGAATATATATATTCTTCCTAATTTGAATGACACAGATCATTTACTATAATCAACATAATTAAAAATACCAACTTTAAAATAGCCATTCCAATATTGAAATACCTCCACCTGTTTGGAGTTTTTTGTTTGTTTTAAGGTAAGGTCTCATTATGTAATGCTCTGTGATCTGGAACTTGCTTCCTAGAGTAATCTGGCCTTGAAAGCAGAGATCTGCCTGCTCCTACTTTTTCAGCTCTAGAATTAAGGGTATGAGCCACCTTAACCTGACTGGAGTTTTTGTTTGTTTTGGTTGTGTTTCTGATCTTCTGTGGTGTGAACATCCCTATAGGTGTATACTGTATCTGAATTCCTAGACAAGAAATAACTGGAATGAAGCACACTTTTTAAAACAAGGCACTCTTCGGGCAGTGGTGATACACTCCTTTAATCAGAGGCAGAGGTAGGTGGATTTCTGAGTTCGAGGCCAGTCTGGTCTACAGAGTGAGTTCCAGGACAGCCAGGGCTACACAGAGAAACCCTGTCTCGAAAAACCAAAACCAAAACCAAAAACAAAAACAAAAACAAACCCAAAAAACAAGTCACTCTATTAGCCAAAAATGGTGTCTATTCACCTTTCCATTAAGTCAGTCTTACTGTTATCACATGCCAGGTGTCACAATAGCTGTGCACATCGTGGCTTTATATTTTAGCAAGCACCAAAAATAACCCAGAGATAAAAGAGGAGCTCAAGTTCTAAGTTTCCACACAATGTCAGGACCTGTGCTTCCTAGGGAGTATCTGAATTGTACAAGTGGAAGATCAAAGTACAGGGCATCTGCAGAGTAGTGGGCTAAATTCCAGATTAAACTATAGTAATTTGTGATAGCAAATTTTAAAATAAGTTTAAACTTTTAGTTTGAAATTTCTAAATGTAGCTTATACTCATTTTTCATAATATTTACAATAATTATAAGCTGAGTATTCTGACACTAACATTAGATAAGCCAAAATGTAATTGCAAGATACATACTTTTTACATCTGGATTCAAATGCCTTCAAGGCTTATCCACATTCTCGTATGAGCCAGTGGAGGAGGGGAGGAAAGGCAAGAGGGGTAAGATAATGTGACAGCAGTACAGTAGCACACCAGAAGGGCAGGAGGGCTCCTTTTCACATAAGAAAAGAATCACAGAGGCAGGATGGAAGGTAGGGAGCTGAAACCCAGAGAGATTGTTGAACGGATATTTGAAGTAGTCATGGGGACTCAGAGTTGGCTGTTTCCAGCTGGAGGGAAGCAGAGGGGGTTAGAGGCTGGAGAACAAAGCTTGGAATGGTTTAGACATCAAAAATAATTAAACATGAATGAACAAAGAAGCCTTGTTCTCAGTGAGAGTCCAGCTGGGAAGAAATTGAGAGAAGCTCAGCTTTTGACCGCCATGAAACAGGAGGACAAAGTAGATTGTCCCCTCTTTCTTCTCAAACTAGCAGACCAAGTGTTTCCTTGGCATAATTTGGGGAATCATAGTGGGGGCCAGTTGTTGAAGCTCCTTGGCCTACCTTCCTTGGTGGATCAGACATGGCTGGCTGGGCTCATTGGAAATTGAGCTCTTGGCTTTTGCCTTCCTTCTTGGACCCATCCAACCCAGATAGCCTTCTTGTTCAATGTTGAATTATACACCCATATTGGGCATCCAAGGATGATACTGAAATTGTTCACAGTGATGTGTTCCTCCAAATATAAACAGAGAGTATGTGGGACTTGGTTCTGGGAGACACTGGAGCAAAATGGTTCTATGGTTGGGAGCCGTTTATAAATAAAAGAAAATCCAGATTGTCTTAGCTAGCTCCCAGCAAAGCTTCTGTTAATCTCTATACTCTGATGAACAGAATTTACTCTTTAAAACAGTGTTGCCTATTTTCTAAGGAAAGACCTCAAGAAGTCTGAATTTAATGTGAATGGAAAGACCTCTAGAGCAAGAGGTTAAAGAATTTCCAGAACCCCCCCCCAAAAAAAAAGCCAGGCAGTGGTGGTGCATGCCTTTAATCCCAGCACTTGGGAGGCAGAAACAGTCGGATTTCTGAGTTCGAGGCCAGACTGGTCCACAGAGTGAGTTCCAGGACAGCCAGGGCTACACAGAGAAACCCTGTCTCGAAAAAAAATATTTCTAGACAAAGGCAGTATCCATTTGGAGTCATGTCTCATTTCCTCTGCAGAGCTAGTGAGGAAAGTGACCAACTTGCCTTCCTGTTCTCTCTCTCTCTGTGTCTGTCTGTCTGTCTCTCTCTCTCTCTCTCTCTCTCTCTCTCTCTCTGCCTCTCCCCCTCTCTCTCCCCCCTTGCCCTCTCTCCCTCTTCCTTTCCCTTTCCTTCTCCCCCTCCCCTCTCAAAATTTATTTCTGTCTCTTGGATGTTATTTCACAGGGCTTAGTGGACTCTGTTTTTAACATTCCCCCTTTCCCTCCTGTCTGTTCCTGGCATTGAGCAATCTGAACAGGTCTCTGAACAGATCCAATCCATTCCCTGACTCTTTTCTTTGTCTGGGATAGTTTTCATTTACTTAGAATCTTCTATTGATTCTTATTAGGTCCCTATTCATGATTTCTCAATTCATTGTTTCTGCTTCATTCACTATAGAAGAGAGCTGAGAGTCTTCTCCAAATTACCTCTGTCCAATTGAGTCAAAATGCAAGAAAGAGATTCAGAAATACAGAGACAGAGAGAGGGAGATAGATGGAGAGAAGAGCTAGAAGAAGAGAAAAAAGAGGTGGAGGAGGAGCTCACCATTAGGAGGAAAAGGAGGAAGAGTGGTAATGTGGAGAAGAGAGGAAGGGAGTGAGGGAAGGGGAGAAGATTGAGGAGAGAGATGAAAAGCAGAAAGGGGGAAGAGCCTTAGGGACGAAGGGTATCTCTGCTTGACTGTGAGCCTGCTTTTTCTCATCTCAGAATTGGAATTTGTTCTTTGAGTCAGGGTTTCTCTGTATAGCTCTGACTGTCCTGGAAGTTGCTCTGTAGACCAGGCTGGCCTTGAACTCACAGAGATCTTGCCTCTGCCTCCTGGGGGCTAGGATTGTAGGCATAGAGGATTATAGGGTTGTAGGCTAGGATTATATTCACTGGCTCAGAATTGGACTTTTTAAACTTACAAGTTATGGCATTAATGAAACATCATTCTGCCCACTTAGAGGGTTCAATCCATGTAAACAGGACACATCTCTCTTCTGCACACAAACTTCTGTACAAGAAATCAAGGCCAGGCTCCAGCCAGGACACAGCGCTGATGAGGTCTAACATCACTTACCTTCCAGAACTCCATAATGACCATGTGTCTAGGAAGCAGTGGCTCTGGGAATGGGTTTCTCTGACTTGCAACCTGGTCACTTACTGTCCGTGAGGATGCTGACCCTTCCTGCCCAATGTTCCTGGTGTCTGGGAATTCTAATACTACGTGCTTTACAGGGATGTTGAGAGGATGAAGCAAGCAGGACTAGGGTGTAGCTCAGTGGCAGAGTGTGCGCTCCGCATGCCCGAGGCCCTGGATTCTATCCCTAGTAGCCTGGGAGGAAAGTAACAAACTATGGAATCCATTAGCTTAGTCAATGCTTATTAAATGCTACCTCATTCTTCAGCAATTTCACTAAATTTCAGTCAGCAGTCTGAATGCAAAGGAAAAAGCTATGTCAAATAGGTGAAATAAGCATATTTCATTTTGGAATTTTGCCTAGAGAGTAAGGTTCACATCTGCTAGGAAATGGTTTTTTCCTCCCGAGATGTATCCGTGATAGTGGGTTTAACTGATCAGCTCTCAGTGGGTCAGATCAGCCTTGGAACAATGAGATTCTAGCTCTTTACTCCACACCAGCCTGGACTCCTCCACTGAGTTTGGATTCGGAGGAAATGGAGCAGCACAGTGAAAGGATCAGAACACCGTCCACAAATGTATATCAGAGCCAGGGATGCAAAGACCCAAGAAAAGGTCTCTCTGCAGCTGAGCACCGATACTAAAGGTCAAACAGTGATTGTGTATGTATTCGTGCTTCATACACACCACATATAATATATGTATATGTGTTTGCATCATACTACTGAACCTAGCACTAAAAGTAGCACCTAATAAAATTTCCTCTTTCTTTTGAAAACATATATACATTTTATTTATTTCTGTGATTTCATTTTGTAGGTTTTAAAAATTGATTTTATTTTTTAGTTTTAATTCTGGGTCTGTGTGGATTTATGCATGTGAGTCCAGTGCTTGTAGATATCAGAAGAGTGTCAGATCTCCTAGATCTGGAATTACAGGCGATTGTACACTGTCTGGACACTCAGAGGCTCCTGTGCCTGTTAGGAAATCTCTGATTCATGTACAAGTGGAACCAAAAGACAGGACATCTGAAGTCAGAGTAGCGGACTAAGTCCCAGTGTAGACTGTGAATAATTATGGCAGCCATTAAGAAAACTTATACATTGTTTTGTAATTTCTGAAGGTTCCTCACATCCATCTTAGGATATTCATGGCAACGTAGATCAGCATAAGCTGACAGAAAAGTCAGAGTTATTGAATAAATGGACAAACTATCAGTAGTTAAATCTTTTGGGGGTTGGTCATACTATAGTCAAGTTTAAACCCATATGTATTTACCATTCTGAAAATCCTCTCACAATGAAAAACAGGTCAATATCAGTATTTTGCTAATTGGAAAAAGAAAAGCCATAAGTTAACAGAACAAAGTTTATTGATTGAAAAGACTGTAAACGTAAATTAGGCACATTCCGAATTGACATTAGTTCATAAAATAGTTCATTGGCAACATGCATGAAATGTGAGACTTTAGAAAACTCAATCCTAAATGGGATGTTTTCATCACACCCTGGCCCAAGGGTTCAGAGAGCAACTTGGCAATGAAAGATTGTGTGATGGCCCAGGGAGTGGCACTATTAGGAGGTGTGGCCTTGTTGGAATAGGTGTGTCACTGTGTGTATGGGTTTAAGACCCTTACCTTAGCTGCCTAGAAGTGAGTCTTCCACCAGCAGCCTTCAGATGAAGATGTAGAACTCTCAGCTCCTCCTGCACCATGCCTGCCTGGATGCTGCCATGCTCCCACCTTGATGATACTGGACTGAACCTCTGAACCTGTAAGACAGCCCCAATTAAATGTCCTTTATAAGAGTTGCCTTGGTCATGGTGTCTGTTCATAGCAGTAAAACCCTAACTAAGACAGAAGTTGGTACCAGGGACTGGGGTACTGCTGTGATAGACCTGACCATGCGTTTGTTTGGAAGAATGTGGATTGGGACTTTGGATTTGGAAAGTCATGGAATGCTTTAAGTGGGGCTTAATGAGCCATCCTAGTAGGAATATGGAAGACAGTGGTGCTGAGGGTCATTTGAACTGTGTAGGCTTGCTGGCCCAAGAGGTTTCAGTGGAGAAGAACTTTAATATGTGGCCAAGAGACTGGTGGTTTTTTTTGTTGTTGTTGTTTTAGTGAAGAACATGGCTGCTTTTTGCCATTGTCTGAAGAGACTGCCTAAGACTGAGGCAAAGAGATTTCTATTAATTGTATCAGCAAAGGAAGTCTCAAAAAAGCCCAACATAGACTTTATTCTCTGGTTAAGTCTGATTAAGAGCATTTTAAACAAACTTCATATCACACAGAATTTCTTATCAGTATCTGAGTCATGACACACCGAGTTTCTTATCAGTCTCTCAAGCACGGTTCTGACACAGCAGGGAATGCTTCTTGGTTCTGTGACTGATCTGAGTGTTGAAGGAAGTTAGCAGCATCCTTGGGTGAAGCATCTCTCTAGGTGCCAGCAGCATTAACAACCCCCAGTCTCTCCTGACTTTGCCTAAAGCTATCTGGGTTGAGGTATAGCCCTGCCAGAGAACTAATGCCCTAAAGTACTGTATAAGCAGAGGACCACATTGTGACTTGAGAGGAGAGATGAATGTCTCTATTTTCTGATTTGAAGTAATGAGTGTGGACTGTTTCCTCTAGGTTCTAGTGGTCCACTAATGTCATTCATGGCCTCCCAAGTGCCGGAATGACAGGCATGCAGCTCTCAGATAGCTCAAATTTACTTTCAAGTGCCTGGTTTTGGAGAAGATCAGTGCCCCTCCTCTCTCCAAGCACAAGAATGAAGGGGGGCAAGGGCTTTTGGGGTGTGCCTCTTCTCACCCTAGGCACCTCTGGAATCCTGCATTCAGGGGCCATATCTCTTCAGGGCATGTGCACATTTTCTATGCATCTTAGTCATTCTGGTCTATTTCCTTAGACTGTAGAGAAATTACCACAGATCTGTCACCATTGCAATGAGAAAGGACATCCTAAAGGTGTGCCTTCATTGTCACTGTATCCACCTGAAATCTCCAGAGCAGGACAGACAGGGTGCCTGAGACCAGAGCCATAGATCCTGAGCATTGGGTGGGAGAGGAGCCTCTCTGGAGCACAACAGAGGATGGGATGGCAGGCAGGGGACCACATCCTCTGCAGGACACTGTTGCCTCCCCTGACTTGTTTCCTTCCTTTCTTAGCTGACATTTCTGTTTTGTATCACAGACTCTGAACAATATGTCTTTCCTAAAGCTGAGCAGCTGAAGCCCCCGAGCCCACAGAGGCACATGAATGGGTGTGAGTGGCAGGTGGCAGACATAGTGAGCAGCACAGAGACGGGGGTGGGGTGGGGAGGGAGTGTGTTGTCTCCTCAGACTGTGCCCTGGGGTTGTGCTCCACCACACCAGTGGGGTTTGTTTGTTTGTTTGTTTGTTTGTTTTTAATTTAATGGGAATGTTCACCTTGGGGGCACAAAGGCCAGTAACTCAAAAAAGTCACCCACCAAGTGGTGACATGGAAGATGCCAACAGATTGTGCCTATGTGTCCAAAAGGGAAATGAGGACAGACATCTGTGGCCTTTCTGTCACGTCAAAAGCAAGAAACCTGCCCATGATGAACATCCTCACCAGAACATAAGGCGTTTTGGTTCTCAGGAGTGGGAAGTTTGGGTCCGTGCTTAACCCTAACGCTATGTGTAGTCGCTGATCTTCCGAGTGGCATGGAGCAGGTCTGTTAGGAATGGTTAGTTTTACCCCATGGAGGAACACCTATGGATGGGCAGTGCTCCCATGTTGGGCAGGAATACACACTGTCAGAAACTGCACACTAGTTTATCACTGTCCGCCGGGCTGTTCTGTAAGCCGGTGTTGACAGTCAGCTGAGGGCTGAACAGTTCTGCATCTCCAACCCCCCAAGTGAAAGTAGTTTATTACTTGATATTTGTGTTGTTTTAAGTGTCACTGAAACAAACTGAAGGCATTATTTTTGGTTCACATTCACTAGAGACACCAATCAGCAGGTACAACATTTACTGTCAGCCTTGCCTAGGATACAGGATATGCATGTCAGCAAAACTACAGTGTAGAACTATAGATGATGGATTATCAGATATAGTGAAGGTGCATCAAGATTTCAGGAAAAAATAAAGTTCAGGACCGAGAGATTGTCAGTCCATAAAGTGCTTTGCAGGCAGCTTCAGGACCTGAGCTCTAGGCCCAGAACCTAAGTATTAATGATGGTAATGATGATGGTGATGGTGGTGGTGGTGGTGGTGGTGATGATGATGATGATTCAGCACACTTGTAATCCCAGCACTGAGAAGGAAGAGACAGGCTGATCCTTGGTGCTTGACGGCCGTCGAAAACCAAAAAAAAAAAGGTGAATTTCCACATAAATGAAAGGCTCTCTCTCCCCTTCCCCCAAAAACTAAGGTAGACCACAACTGGAGATGGATCCCTAAAGCTGATGGTTATGCTCTACACTCATGCACACACAGGCACCCACACCCATATATACGAACACATGCAAAAGTGCAGTGGGGATGGTTATGAGAATATTAGACTTCACTTTTCCTAAAGATAGCTGTATGGTAAGTCAGTAAGGCTGCAGTGACTCCATAGCTCAGGGGTAGTCAGGGGGCATGGATTCTTTGCTGGAAATAAGACCAGAGCAAACCTACACTTTGGACATATCCATGCTGAAAATATTTTTTCCTAAGATATGAACTATATACAGCCTAAATATTTTTCCTCTCTGCACAAGAAACAAGAAGAGGAGATGGCTCAGAACGTTGCCTTCTAGTATGAATTGAAATTTTTAAACAGTTATCTAGAGATTTCATTGAGGTGGACTCTGGTCCAACTGGGCTGGTGGTGGCTGATACAGAAAAATCCCTGTGAAGATGACAACATGGTCAGTCACTAAGACTGAAGCCTATTAAATAGAAACCCCACCCACCAAGCCACTGCAGGCACATGACCTAGAAGATGCGTAGAAGGTGTGCTTCAGGCTGGGGAATGTAATATTCAGAAAGACATGGCCCTCATATATCAGCATCAGCCACTCAGGGTACATAAGTATCATTTTAAAATATTTGGCCTCCAGCATATGAGCATCATCTGCTCAGGCAGGAAACGTGTGATGCTCACAAGGTCAGGTAAGTCACCTCTGATTCCTGAGTTGGAAAGGCATGTGTAGAGGTAGTTCTCATGTCATCTGTGGTCAGCAAACCACACACCTCCAGGTACAGGAGAAACAGTCAGCTGTAGGGGGTGTTTTTGTGCACAGTGTATTCGAATGCTGATTTCTGTATTTAGAGGTCTGGTTGCAGGCCAGGATTTTGGTACTCATAATTATGAAGCATCTCCTGACTTGGTATTTGGTAAAACATTGTACTCTATCACCTTCTGATCGGTTAAAATAAAGGGCTGAACAGCCTATAGCTGAGCAGAAGAGGGAAAGGTAGGACTTCCTGGCCCAGAGGAGGGAGGGTCTCAAGCAGGACCAGAGGAGTCACCATTGGACACAGATGAGGAGGGAGGTGCCACGGGAAACTAAGATGACAGATAACAGGTAACATGGCTGGGAAGTAGTCTAAGGCCAGCATTGCCGGGCTAGAATAGTTCAGAATCTGCCCAGCTCTAGTGCCTGAATCCTATTAATAAATATAAAGGCCTTTGTGTCTCATTACCCAAAGCAATGGCAGGTATAGAAAAGCCCACACCTTTACAGTCCACCTTCTCCAGCTGTAGCCTGTGCAGTCAGCGATCCACACATTTCTGAAGTACAATGGAAAAATAGTGTAAGATGTTAAGTTCCATTTGAGAGGGGATGAAAATAAAATCATGGGAACCTACTGTGGCCAGAACCTTGTTGCTATGTCCTCACTGGGCTCATTGCACCAGCTGCTCATAGTTGGGATCCCAGAGATGCAGCTTTTCAAGGCTGTAGGTATTCACTGATTCCCTACAGTCCCAGATTCTCAAGAGGTCACCCTATGCCTGCATTTCCATAGAGGGGACTCTCTGTGTAGTTCTTCCCCTAGAAACAAGTCTCTGCATGGGTCCATGGGAAGACATCTTTTGCTATCTAAGTTCAGTTCTTTAGGCCTGCACTTGAAGGATTTGGCCGATAGAGATGAGCATTCCCACATCAGGCTTTCTCCAAGGTGGAGACTCTGGAATGCTGATAGTTTGGCTCAGTCTACTCCTGAAAACTAGAGGCCAGGAAAGCAACTTATGTGACTACCATTCTGAGGCCAGAGACCAGAGGACTCAGAGAAACACAAGCCCACAACCTAGAGTCCAGGAGACCTGGAGTTCTGATATCTAAGGACAGAGGAGAGCATGCCAGTCCCAGAAGAGACATAGAGGAAGTTTCCTCAGTCTATTTGCCCTGTGCTGTTCTCAGCTGGCTATACTGTACCCACCCAAGTTGACAGTGGACCTTGTGCACAACACTCTTGTATCCACATAATTTTCTTAGAAACACTTCATGGTCTCATCCAGAAATAATGTTTCATCCAGTCAGGTTGACACTAAATTCCATGGTCCCAGCTCCCAGTCATCTGTGGCCAGAGGTTGGAGAGGGAGAATCTGTGCTCCCTTTGTGGTGACTTCATGAGAGAATGGCTCACAGAGGGATATCCCAACTACTTAACTTTTGACTCTCAGGGTGCCACCTCTTGAGTTCTGCTTGGGGAAACCTGGGCCTGTGGCTTCAGGCTTTTCCCTCTTGGTCACTGCAGCTCACAGTACCCAAGGCCTGAGCCCTCTGCTTGTTCCTCATTAACTTGCTCTCATTTCTTCTGCTGCCCATATGAACACCACAGAAAACATTGGAATTTCTGGGGAACACAGGTAAAGAAACAAGAATTCCTTCTTCTGTTGACATGGTTTCTTCTTTCTTGGCCTCCTTTGACTCTCAGAAAAGATATTCAGTGTCTGACTCTGTGAAGATCACTGGTCACATTGAAATTAATGAATCCACATTTGCATATTTTCAGATTTAGATACGCCCCTTGAATTAAACGATTTGCTATAATGCTATAGTTAGGAACATTTTGTTCTGATTCAGACTGGTAGCTCACAACAGTCATGCCAGCCATTGGGAATACGAGGCAGTGGTTTCCTCTAAATTCAAGGGCAGCCTCTGATACAGAGGGAAACATTGTCTTGAAGGAAAAGCAGACAGTTTGACTAACTTAATTCTAAACTGAGTAGGAAGACTTAATTCCCTGTGTGTAATGTTCTGAGCACCTTCTTAGTGGTGAGCCTGGGAATATACTCTTAGCATGTGTCCACAAAATGTGTCATCATTTTCAGAGTTGGCAGACACCCAAGAATAAAGAGCAATGCTGAGAACCGTGTGAAGGAGTAGGCTAGGAACTGTGAAGGCGGGGCCCCTGAACAAAGAATGTGAACTCCTTCCTCACTGCCCAACAAACCAGGGATTGATGTAGAAAAGATCCAACCATGATCTTTTTTTTTTGTTTGTTTGTTTTGGTTTTGTTTTTGTTTTTTTTTGTTGTTGTTTTTGTTTTTCGAGACAGGGTTTCTCTGTGTAGCCCTGGCTGTCCTGGAACTCACTCTGTAGACCAGGCTGGTCTGGAACTCAGAAATCCACCTGCCTCTGCCTCCCAAGTGCTGGGATCAAAAGCGTGCGCCACCACTGCCTGGCTTCCAACCATGACCTTAAAGGAGGAGGCCTGAGTAGGAAAACTGCAGACATGTGCAGAAGAGGGATGGGCCTCATCACAAAACTTCCCATAATCCCTGGAAAAACCCGTTTGGCTGTTGCAGGGAAGATTCTAGGCTCAGCATGTGCCAAGAGGGAGATGTATGGTTCATCTCAGCATCTGTGGCTTTATAGAGGAAGCCAGAAAAGCCCACTCTTATCAGTGTTTTGGTCCTGGATCACAGACCTTGCTACTGAAAGGAGCAGAGCTCACAGTAGGTGCTGAAGGCTGATGTGAGGTTGTGAAGGGCAAAGAAGCCACACAGCAGGGACAGTTGAAGAGGGCATGTTGAATGTTCAGGGGACATCCAACTCCAGCATGAAGGAGACTCAGATCTTCTTCAGAAGTTGGAAGCTGAGTTCGGACGTTGCTTCAGTCAGGGAATGAAGGTTATAGTAGAGACTGCCCCCTTGAAGCTTGGCTCTTGGAGAAGGAGAGAGATGAGTCAGCTCTTGGTGGGGCTGGGCTGGCAGACTGATGACCTGTTTGTTGGGTGTAGAATGACTTGGTCATGTTTTGTTTTGTTTTGACTTGGCTTTGCTTGTTTAAAAGCTTTATATGTTAACATGTGGCCTAGTTGTGAGTGTACATGGATCAACTGCAGCTTCATGAATCATTAAGCAAACATCCATGTGTATATACTACTTAATAAAACAGAAAGCTGCTAGGAGCCTGCTCTATCCCTCCCACACCCTGGCTCCGAGAGTGAGCCTCTCTGGCTCTTATCAATCTTTCCTCCCTTTCTTTTGTGTTTATCTCCTAGATCTGCATCCCTTCACGCTGTTCCTCAGCTCTGCTTTGCTCTAACTTTCTTGGAATACAATTGTAAGATATGTAATTTTTACATTCGTCTTCCTCTGCTTAACCCCTTCAAGAATTATAGGCATTCTGTCATGTAGCTTTCTGGTGTGTGTGTTTGTGTGTGTGTGTGTGTGTGTGTGCGCGCGCGCGCACGTGCTGTGGAGGAGGGGAAAAGATAGGTGGGGTAAGGACCTCACTTTAGAACAGCACCACATCTGAAGGGCACAGAGGGCTCGTGTTTGTATAAAGAGAAAGCACACAGCCCTCTGAGGCAGGGCTCAAGTCAGAGAGCTGCAGACCCAGAGAGACTGTAGAACTGACGTTGGAAGGAGTCACAGAACCTCTTCCCAGGCAGCCTTCACCTCAGTGGGGTTGGATGAGGCTCTGCTGTAAGCAGGCAGGATGTGGAGGGGAGTTGAACCTGGAAAAGAAAGCTTGAAGAGTTACTGTTTAGACCTCAGACCTAAGCGTGGGTGAACAAAAGTATCTACTTGCCAGGAAGCTCCCAGCTGGGAACACACTGAGAGACGCTTACCTTAATTTAATATTCCTTACACGAATCAGGAGGACAAAGCAAAGTGTTACGTCGGGCGTCCTTATCTACACCACAGTCTAGCGTGCTTCTCTGAATGGTTTTCTGAACTTGCCTTCAGGGCTCTACAAAATCTTCTCTGATCCTTTCAGACTAATTTTACTCCATGTTTTCTAGGACTTGGTGAGGGCATCAGATACATATTTTATTTCACTTCTACAAAAATTGTAACTGATCTAACTTTAATGTGATGCTTTGAGGTGTGTAAATATTGTGCACTTGTCCCTCCTTGGTTTTTAGCTTCTTTGGGTCTATGAATTATAGCATGGATATAGTGTACTTTATGGCTAATAGTCACTTATAAGTGAGTGTATATCATGCATGTCCTTTTGGTCTGGGTTACCTCACTCAGGATCATATTTCCTACTTCTATCCATTTGCCTGCAAAGGATGAATATTTTAAATATCTGGAATAGGCTTTCCAATTTGCTAGCACCTACAGTCACTGAAACATTGTGTAGAAGTTCAGAGATCACTGAAAGCCCAGGGTGTGAACTGTTTTACAAACTTAATGATTATTGGTTATCCTGGTACACTGATTTTGAGAGGCAATGGATTTGGTGATCTATATATAAAACTTTTGACAATTTGTGGAAAAATAAGGAAAGCAGTGATGCTGGTTGGTTGCTCCTAGCATCTCTGGATAAATTGACAAAGGAAATGGATAGTATCGCATAATATGTTGTAGGACAGCAGTGAACTTGGTGATAAAATAGAATGGCTCCAGATGCTCATCAACAGTCTAAAGTTTTCTATGTGCCCTGGAAGAGAATCTTCTCTCCAGCAGCCACAGGGCTCAAGTTATGGAAAATCAAACTGAAGCCCACATTATAAGGTAGGCTGAATTACAGTGAAAATTCGAGTCCCAGCCTCAGAGGGTGTCAGCAGCTAAAGTAAGGACATTAGTGGGTAAAGAAGGGGATCCTTGTGCTGACTTGTTTTGGGGATATGTGGGAGGACCCTACTGAAGTCGAGAACTTTGAACCCTTGTATCTCAAGGGTTCATCTCACCTGAGAAAGTTGTCTCTTCAACATCAACAGAAGATATACTTCCATCTCTGCCCCCATCTTCGCCCCCAAAACATTGCCTTTTCTGCCTTTGACTGAAGAAATAAATCCTTCATTGTCCGCTGAACCAGCAGTGACTTCCTCCGAAGGAGACAATGGACCTCTCGACTGCTGAATCTTGTTGGTCTTTTTAGATTTACGTTGTTCTTTTCTTTCCTTTTTCTTTCTTTCTTTCTTTCTTTCTTTCTTTTTTCGAGACAGGGTTTCTCTATATAGCCCTGGCTGTCCTGGAACTCACTCTGTAGACCAGGCTGGCCTCAAACTCAGAAATCCGCCTGCACATTGTTTTCATTTTATCTTGTTCCTGAGTAGTACAGGGCAGATGTTCCAAGGATATCTTGGAGTACTACAGGGCCTCATAAGGAGATCTCTGGCATTTTTATGTGTGGCACAGCCTCCAGGGCACAAGGAAGACCTTCAAGTAGGGCCAGATAAGAATATTTTCCTAAAAGCAGGAGGGGTAGTATGCTCAGGACTTGCCGGGGGTGGGGGGGTGGGGGGGGAGGAGCTTTGAAGCAGTACTCTTGAGAGAAGGCATAGCTGTAAACAATCCCCATTTAATCACTTCCTTTATAAGAGTTGCCCTGTGCATGGTGTCTCTTCCTAGCAGTAGAACAGTGACACACAAATTTAATTCCCACTGAGTTTCTTTTTGACACAGGGAGTACTGTCCTATTTGTGTATCTGGTATAGTCAAGCCAACACATTCACACATTGAAAGACACTAGCACACATTTAGTTTATTCCTTGTGTTACAGGTAGGGCATTACACCTCCTAAAATTACAGGATGTATCCTACTGATATGTGTGAAGTGGAAATTTAAGGGTTCTTTGGAAAGTTGTTTGGATGGTGTTTTGCTGAGGCAAGACCCATAGAGGACATGTGATGTTTAGAGAGAACATAAAAAAGACTTGATGGACAATGAAAGGGGATGAGCTTGCTTTGCTTATAGAGCTAGCTCTGCAATGCTTGTTGGTCTCATGTCTTCGCTGATCTTCACTTCCCTTAGAGAGGCACAGTCGAGAACTTCTCTGGTGTTCTTCCTGGTTCCTTCTGCTGACTCGAGCCGAGGCTGAGGCCCGGCTCTCTCTGCTATGTAGTGCCAATGCTGCTGATTCATGTTTGCTATCCAGACTCTGCCAAACTGGTGTATCTGTAAAGTGTTTGTGAGTGGATTGAGCTGCCATTGCTGACAAAACAGACAGGAGTTACTCCGAAGAACACTTCTAAACAGGTCCACTTCCCCCATATCCTTTCTTTTCCACTACCTCTGGTGGGTAATGGGCTAAAAGAGAGGTTAAAACATTTAAAAACCATTACTAAAAATAGGTTTTTTAAAAATTAAAATTACATATGTGAGTTTCATTTCTGGTTAGTAAGGTAATATCACACAGTCACTTTAGTGTAAGAAGGGCAAATGGGAAGTGGACTGACTGAGAACTTTCTATAAGGGGAATTTAGATTTCTGAAAGAATCCTGAATTAACTTTTACTCACCTTTTTTTAAAAAAGATATATATTACAGCTGTCTTCTGACATACCAGAAGAGGGCATCAGATCTCATTGCAGATGGTTGTGAGACTATGTGTGGTTGCTGGGAATTGAACTCAGGACCTCTGGAAGAGCATTCAGTGCTCTTAACCACTGAGCCATCTCTCCAGTTCACTTTTACTTACCTTTTACAGAGGAACTTTGAAGACAACAAAATGAGTTCTAGGCATCTGCTGTGTACTGAGATAGTCTTTCCACTTGTTACATAGGATTATGGTTGGCCAAATTGCATGTTTCCCTTGCTCTATTCAAGGAATGAAGGTGTATTAATGATGGGAACCAAGCTCATATGGCCTGTCCCTTCCGTTGGCTCTGCCTTTTGCTGCTCAACCTATTCACCTCCTTCTAATAACCATATCTACTTCCCTTCTTCCTGTTGCCCCATCTTGACAATAGATAGAAGGTAACAAAACAAAGCAGTGGTCTCCACAAATGTGCAAGACTCCAAACCAGAGATGGACTGCACTTCTGTAGCTCTGCTATAACTCAGCCTGCCATCAAGGACATGCGTGCTAAAGAGGGGTGTTGTCTGAGGATGGAATGCTCTAAGAGTAGGAGAGGGGCAACAAGGGACGGTCCTGGTGTCATAGCAAGTCAAGTTATAGTTTTCTTACATGTGAAATATAAATTTAAATATGTATACATATACGTATACATATCTATACATATACATGTATATGAATATCTGAGGTGCATGATTTAGGGGAAGAGAATCAGTTGGGGTACAAAGAACAAAGAGGAAGTGCAGTGGGGGAGTGAATATAAGCAAATTGTAACAATTATGTACCTGAAAACATAAGCCCTGTGTTTTGTATGTTAACTAAGAGTATTAATGAAAACACAAAGGAGTAATAGATACACACAAACTGGCTGAAAACAGCTCAAATTCAGTACTTTGCACACTGTTTTCAGCCTCCACACGACTGACCTAAGTCCCATCAGGAGAAAGCTCCAAGGTCCTACAGGAATTGACAATCTGAACTTCAGCCATGCTAGGGCTCAGTATGGAGAGTCAGAGCTGAGCGTTGTCTCTGTCTATAGATTACAAGCCAGAAGGATTCAGTTAAGAATGCCTGAAGCAAAGACAGTGAGGACTGGGTGGCAAGAGACTGGGCTGGAGACAGAGGACCCCAGAGCAGTGGAACCTAGTGTCAGAGTCCACTGCAAAGTTCACTTTTATTTTTAAAAACGTGAAGGTCTTTGAGATGTCCCCCTACTCTATTCCAATTTTAGAAATCCATGTTTAGGGTTTCTTGTGTAAAAATGCACAGGAGGAAAATGAGAGTCGATAAATGGAAGCATGTAAGACTCTTCCGCACCAGGGCACTGAGGAGGGAAGCTGTCAGACTGTAAGGGCACCCAGGAGATAGAACAAAGTGCTGACTGACATCTGGGGCAGAGAATTATAGGTATGTCTTGTTTGTAGACATAAAGCAAAGGACTTGAGGGTGTGTGCCTTCCCTGAGCCTGTGGAGTAGAGGAAAGTCTTTTTTCCCTGGCAGAGCAGGATTGTTTGATACAGTCAAGGGCACAGGAACAGCTGTGCTCCCTCTGACCCCACATACTGTGTCAAAGACAGGCACCTTCCCAATGGGAAGACAGTACTCAGTTTTGGTGCAGGGTTTACATTAGCTACAGGACTAGATACCTCAGACACAAACATTAGTCAGAGCCTGATGACACCTACAGTCTCAGCCCTTGGGAACCAAAGGCAAAACAAAACAAAACCAAATCAGTCTTGTCCACGTGACCTGTGTGATTTACCCCTAGGATGAATTCTGAGTTATAAGCCAGCTCAGGCCACAAAGTCAAAATTATTCGTGGAAAAATAGAATTCTTCCCGTGTGCATGCTCATTTACCCATGTGTATGCTGGGCCCCTTCATTTGCTCGGACCTTTGGAGAACACACGGAGACCCTGTGTCCCTTCAGGATCAGCTTTCAAGCTAAAGCTGTTCTCTCGCCCTCACAGTCATTCTCTTCAGGAGACACTGCAGACTGAACAGTAAGGACGATAGAGCCAGGAGGAGAAGATAAGAGCACAGCAAACCCAGTTCTGCATCGCTAATTTATTTGAGAATTTTCAGGAAGTTTTGGACTCAGCTACCAATGTAAGTTTACAATATCATTCTCTGTCTAAGCCAATCAGCACCTGAGTGGGCTTGGGGTCCTCATGATGCTGACAAAGCAATTTGTCTCAGTGTCCAGCATCCCTGATCCTAGACACTGGGGTTTTTGCTTCTGAAACCTGACAGTGTTCTCATTCCTTTATCTGATTATTACAGTGCTGACATAACCTTCCCCCCAACCCCCAACAATGTCTGGGAAAGAAACTTGTTTCAACTCAGCTTCCCCCTACATTTTGAGATGTGCAGACAGTGTGGAATCACAGGGAAACTACTGAACTAGAATCTGGTGCCCTAACTTCATTGTTGGCGCTGATATATCTGGGATGATGACTTTTGATAAAGGATTTCCTCTCTCCAAAAATGAATCTTTGCCTTCCACAGTGGAATAACCAACAGGCTGGGCTCTGGGTTCACTAAGGCATTGAGTCTTTAGGAGCACAGTGTAGGGAAGGACACCAGGGAGTTCCTGAAGGGCTTCAAGGGGCGGGGGTGTGGACAGGCGCACTCAGAGCCAAGATGCTTCACTGCAGCAGCCCCCCTCCCTTTTCCACAGGAGCCTTTCAGGGTTAGCACTGTTCAGCCATAGTGTTGGGACCTGAGGGGAAGTGGCTGCCACATCTGCCAGCCCTCCATGAGCAGGGCTGCCTTGTCCTACTCAGGACTCAGTGTGCAACCCTCCTGAATCCGGGTTTACAGCTAGAACTGGACCTTCTGGAGGGAGAAATGGGACTGTGTTTCTTGGCTAGGACACAGAGGCATCTGTGTTCCCTGCCAGATCCTCCAGACAAACTCTCTAAAAGTAGTGTCAGTGCCAGGACTGCTTGCTCAGGTGGGTTGCCTCAGCACGTGGGAGCTTAGGCAGGGGACGATGGCTACTTCACGGCTAACCCATTGTCTAATGGGTTCCTAGCAATCCTGGCCTATGAAGTGAAACCTGTTATGTTTTATAGGATTTTTCCTTGTGTATAAATTTAAGCACAGATTTAACCCCATTTTAATTAAAATACTTTTAAAGTGTATGTCTCTCCTGTGCCTGTTTGACTTCTCTCCTGCATCACTTCCCAGGAGCAGGATTACAAGTTTGTACTACAAGGCTTGCTGTGTCATTACTTTAGCAGCGGACATATTAACAATCTTCCAAACACAGAGGAACTTTCTTTTATAACTACTTATCTGGTGACAGGCAGACCCTGGCACTCAGACCAGAATGGTCCAGGTATTAAAGGATCTTTCAAAGCTTCTGTCCCCAAGAGGGCGACATGAGGACACACATCTGTGAACTTTCTGCCATATCTACAGCAAGAAACCTGCCCACAGCAAACCTCACCAGAATACAAGGCGTTTCAGATCACAGATGTGGGAAGTTTGGGCTCAGTGCTTGTCTCAAAAACAGTGGTTCTCAACCTGTGGGTTGAGACCCTTCTGGCGAACCTCTATCTCCAAAAATATTTATATTACAATTCATAACAGTAGCAAAATTACCATAATGAAATAGTAAAATAATTTTGTGGCTGGGATCACCACAATATGAGGGACTGGAGAAAATTGTTGTAACATTAGGACATTTGAGAGCCACTGCCTTAAAAGCTTTTTGTAGCCTCTCATCTTCCCAGGGGTATGCAGTGGGTCTTGTTGGGTATCGTTAGTTTTGGCTCCTAGAGATGATCCCAGTGCTCTGCAGTGCTCCAGTGTTGGGCAGGAATGTACACTGGAGTCACCTATACATTGCTATGTATCTGTCTGCTGGCTTATTCTGTCTTCTTGTGTTGATGGTCACTCTCATCCAAACATTTCAAAAGCACTGAGTGAAAATTTATTACATGACATTCAGTGTGTTTACACGTCACTGAATTCAAGTGACCTTCAGGAGCAAAACTGGAGTCTTTGTTTCCTATTGGAATTTAGTTGAGACTGCTAAAACCAACTGTGGAGTTGGTTTGACTATTCAGCCTTGCTTGGGATACAGAATACACATATCAGCACAGCTACAGGATGGACCTGTATATATGGACCTGTACATGACAGGTTTCAGGGGGCAGACAGTGAAGGTGCACCAAGATTACAGTGAAGATTAAAATGAAGGCTGGAGACATTCAGTCCATAAAGTGCTATCCAGGCAAGCATGAGGACCTGAGCCTAGCCCAAGAGTCCAAGAATTAATAAAGATAACGATAATAAAAAGTGCATGCAGAGTTATAAGTGCTGATAGCCACAGCACTAAGAAGGTAGTTACAGGTCAACCCCTGGGGCTCACTAGCCAGCCAACAAGGCCAACTGTGAGAGTTTCCAGATTAATTAAAGACCCTTTCCCAGAAAAAATAAGGTAGACCACAGTGGAAGTACATACCAAAAAATCTATGTCTAACCTCCACGCTCACTTGCACGCATGTGCATGTGATCACATACACAGGCACAAGTTTGCACACACAAAGCGAAGTAGGTTCCTGAGGAAATTGATACTTAGCTGTTACAGAAGACAGCCATATAGCAATGAGTACATGGGTAGCATCTGTGTACCATGGCTTCATTATGGTTATGGTTATAGAGAGGAGCACAGATTCTATGCTGTGACGTCAGGCCTGAACTATGCTTTGGTCATCACTGTACCGGCTATGCTTTTTCTTCTGAGATTTGAAGTGTTAGCCTAAATCTTTTTCTCTTTCTGTATTAGAAAGTGTCATAGAATGTTGCTTTCTGGGAAGATATCAAAAACATTCTACAAAAACCTCAGAAGGGTTTGCCAAAAGGGAGCTCTTGTCCAGCTGGACCAGTGGATGGTGGTGGAGAAAATCACAGTGGGAGGGAGGCCCTGGTGCAGCATGGTCATCTACAAAGGCTGACGCCTCTTCTTTGGGAACCAGACTTACCAAGCCACCACTGGGGCGTGGCCCAGAGGAAGCCTCTGACGACTTAGCCCTCAGCACATCAGATCAGTCACTCAGCCTGGGGGAAATGTGATGGCAACAAGGACAGGTAAGTCACCACGGGTTCCTGACTTGGAAAAGACTTGTGTAGACGTGGTCCCCATTGCATCTGGGCCAGCCATACAGAAGTGAGACTGCAGCTCACCGATAAGGTGAGGCAGTGCTGGTGGACAGGTGTCTGAAGTCTGGAGCACCAAGTACCACAGAGAAGGCTGTGTCTCCTTGTCCACATCCTCAGTCTTGTCTGTATCCATGGTCCCACTTACTCTGTTGTGGTACAGAACCTAGTGTGACAAGTGCTGTCTTTTTATAAAAATGACCTTAGACTTGACTTGAATGAGTCAAAACCTCTTCTCGGTTAAGGACAATCTTCAAATTGTAGTGCTCTGTCTCAATTAGACACAGGTGAGACAGTCAGCCTTGCCCAGCTGTAACCACTAGGCTTCCTGATGGTGAGTCAGCCTCCTGCAGCTCTGGGCCTCTGCAATCAGCAATCAGCATACTTCTAGATGCAGATGAGAGATTCAGAGCCTTCTCCAGCTGTGAGCATGTGCAGTCAGCAACCCGTACACTTCCAGATGCAGGCGAGAGAGAGGCAGGCCTTCTCCAGCTGTGGGCCTCTGCAGTCAGCAATCCGCACACTTGCAAAATGTGATGAAGGAGCAGAAGTGAGCTGTTCAGTTCCTGTTCACCTGGGAGAAATAATCGGGAAAGGAGTGGCTGGTTCCAGCTAAGTTGAGGACTTGCCGCAGTGGCTTTGCTGGGCTCAGTGAATGTATGCTTTCACAGTTGGAGTCTTGAGCTGCAGCTTTTCCAGGCTGTATGTGCACACGGATTGCCCTGCAGTTCTAGGGCCTCAGGGGCCACCCTATCCCTACTCTACTGGATTGCTCTACTGGGGACTCTGAGCATCCCCACAGCAGGCTGTGTGCAAGAGGGAAGCTCTGGAATACTCATAGTTTGACGCAATCCATGTCTGAAAGGCACAGACCAGGGAAGCGGCTTTCGTTAGTCTCAGTCTGAGAATTCTAACAGCCTAGCGAACCACAAGCTCACTCCTCAGAGTGAGCAGACTTGGATATCTGATGGATGAAGAAAGATAGAGGAAAGCATGTCTATCCCAGGAGAGCCACAGAGGATGTGTCTGCTCTGACACTGCTTCTTCCTGTGCAGCTCCCAGAAGACTTCACATTGCCACCCGAGTTGAGGGTGGACCTTGCCTACCGAGTCCATGAACCCACACATAAGTTCCTTTAGAATCACTTCACAGTCAAATCCAGAAATATTGCTTCATCCACTCAAGCTGAGAGCAAAGTCCACAGTCACAGCTCCCAGTCAGCCTTGGCCTGACTTGGAGGAGAAATATTTTAGCCCACTTTGGATCATTGTGGTGAAGAGGGGCTCATGCAGGGAATCCCAAGGACTTAGCAGGCTGCCTGGTCTTGTTTAGTGACACAGGACCCTGTGACCTCAGACCTCAGACTACTCTTTTGTCCATTGCAGTTCCAAACATCAAAGTCATGTTCTCTGTGATCATCATGATCTGTGGACACAGGTCCTCCATTTGCCAGGAGTGTTGTGAAACAAACTGTACCCAGGCCTTAAATGAGAGGGACTGGGCAGGGAAGCTGCTTCCAGCAGTAGAGCACTGGAGCCCTCTCCACAGCACCTCAAGACCCCTGAGCAGACCTGCTGGCTGCTGCAGGGACAACCCTAGGTCCAGGATGTGCTGAGGGACATCTTGGGCTCAGCTCAGCATCTGTGCCTTTATATGGTACTCAGCAAAGCACAGGAGCAGCCAAGGTTATGAAACTCTGGGGAAGGAAGAAGGACTAGAATCATTCATTGAGGTGGGCGAGGCTTCACTGATGTGTGCTATGAGAGAGTGGGATTGGGAGCCCCAGTGGGAGTGGGATTTGCCCAATTGTCAAAAATTGTGACAAGTTTTTTCATAATACATGTAATTATCCCAGAGCAAACCAGAGGCCCCAATTATTGTCACACGAAGAATGAGGAGAGCTGTTCATCATTCAGGAGGAACTGGGACTGCTCACCTTGGTCTGGATCCATGCAAGCAAATATGACCTCCCTGAGGGTGAGGCTCCTCTTCTTTGCCTCTTAGAAGCACACAAGTCTTGCTCTCCGCAGAGTCAAACCATTCAATCAATCTCTTTGGTCTCTGAGCACCTGTGAGTGTGGGCGTTCCAACCGTGACAGCTTTTGAAACAATTGTAAACTTTATGTTATTAAAAGTAATTCTTCAAACTTCCAATTCCTTTTGATTGTGGATGGTAAGAGTCAGCTGCCATAGGTCATATGGGAACATGCTATAGAGATCATACCTAAAAGCTGTACATATGAAACATTTACATACGTTCATTCTAATGACTGCAGTTTTGTTTTCTCTGTGGAGCAGCACTTGCCTTTGTGCACACCCACGAGCTCCCACATGCGTACTTTCAAGTGTTTGCACGTGCCATGAATGCTTCTGGGGATCTTCAGGGAAACACAGTTTCTTCCCTAGAGTGCTTCTGAATGTTCTTCTTGTTTCAAGACCTGAAACTCACAGAACAAGCTGCTTTTCTTGGGATCTGACAGGTGTAAGCCCCAACTGGGTGGCTTATTTCTAGATTCAGAGAGATCCCAGACACTGGAACTCAGATCTCAGGATGGGCCGGCCTGTGTGCATTCTCCCGTGGTTTATTCTTTTCTGTTCAAGGGTGTAAATCATTCCTGGCTTGCATGTTGTGCCTGGGGACACAAATGGGAGATAACACAGAAAATGAGTGTCTGTTCACAGGAGGTGGAGTGCACTGTGTTCTTCAGGAGGTAAAAGCAGGGCACTGTGGGGTTCAGAGTGAGAGGGTCACACCTGAGGTGACTTGTGATGACTTGTGAGAGAGGAGCCAAAGAAGAGTTTCATGGGGGAGGGGTCAGCGACATGACCCATCAGAGCCATGCTCCCCATTGTCCCCTGGAGTCTAACACCAGCTCTTCTGAAGAGATGTGGTGAGATCACTGCTGGTTTTCTAAGCTCTCAAGAAACTCCAACTATTCCATGCAAATGAAGGGACTTTGAGTACCAGACATCCTATCTGAGTGCCATTTCTTTACGTTATGAATGCCAAGATTATTTTAGAAGGGCTTTCTAACAGGCCCAAGCATTGCAAACATGGCGCCAATAGGTCTTCCCTTCCCCACTTCCAATTCCTAAAGCGACCAAGGGCCATTCTCTTATTTGGCCACTTCCTTATGCCTCACTCATCCCTGAGGCTGACCACCAAGGTCCACCAAGGCCCAGGAATCAAAATTCATTATCTGGCTACACTGGCTAACATGTCCAATCAGGACTTACCAAGTCACCTAGCCCAGACTTCCCCTTTTGCTCCTTACAAGCCTCTCCTGCAGAGCCACCTGCTGCTGTCCTTGCCCAATCCAGAGGCAGCCCCTCCTCCACCGCTCTGCTTGTCAAATAAAATCTCCTTTGTGCTGAGAATTTGGTGCCTGGGTGTGTTCTGTGCCAACTCCCAGGCCCTTCATTGGTACCTTAACTCAGATGGGTCTACAGAAACTCCATCCCAACTCCCACCAAGTTTGTGCACTTTCTGGACCATCCAGTGCCTATTCCCTTCATCTAACATTGGCTAATTGGTGAGTTTCCCCTTTCTAGCCATCCTAAATATTCTACAGGACATTAGCTGATGACCACTGTTCATCTGGCATTCCAGCTATTTCCTGCTGGGGTTGGGAGAATGCACCTCACTATGGCCTCCTGCTGCCAGGGCAGATCCCCTCCACATTTTGTTCAATTTGACTTGGTTGGCAATTTTTCCTTTCTTTTCGCTTTTGGTGGCCTTTCTGCCAAAATCCAGTGTCTGTTCTTAATCATCCAAAAATCCTGTCTGCAGGTCCCCTGATATCTCCTCAGACCATTGTGTCCTTCTCTCAGTGATGGAGTTTGGGTGATAAGCCCTCCCTCCCAGAGACCTCCCTATCTACCACTTGAGACCTGGGCTTTTGACTATGGCTCATCAGCCACCATTAGCAATGGGATCCACTCCTCAGCTCCCATCAAGTTGCCTCTGGGGATGTTGCTTTAAAAAAAATCACAGGTGAATCCAATTAACACCAACATTTCTGGTTCGTCTTAGCTCTTGAGAATGGCCCTTATACCCCTAGATAATCCAAGTGGCAACCTTTTTAATTTTGTGGGCATGGGAAGATGGAAGAAGATCCCCACTTACTACTCTTTCTCCTCCCTTCCCTCTCTGCAGATTCCCTGTGTCTCCACCTTCTGCTTCTGCTCTGAGCCTTCCCCTTTCACTTCCTGTTCCCCCTCTCACATATTATTGGCCATCAAAACCAAATGCCTGTTTTTGAAAAGATCCCAGGCATTTCTCTCTCCAGCATGGAGATAAAGGTAGACAAGGGCTTTCAGGGTGTGCCTCTTCTCACCCCAGGCACCCCCGGAACCCTGTATGCAGAGGCCACATCTCCTCAGGGCCTCATGTGGATATCTGCACATTTCTGTACATTTTACTCACTCTGGTCTGTTCTCTTAGACTCCTTGTGGAGAAAATATAAAAGCACATCAAATATCAGACATCTGTCAGGACTGGTCAAGAAAGAACATCCTCAGTGTGGGTCTTCACTGTCTCTGGGAACTGACCTAAAGGCTCCAAAGCATCACAGAACTTCTGAGACAAGAGCCTCAGCTCAGGCCCAGTCATGATGGTACATGCCTTTAATCCCAGGAGAGAGAGGCAAGCAGATCACTGAGTTCAAGACCAGCCTGTTACAGAGCAAGTTCCAAGTAGAGAAAAGCTTAGGTCTAGGTATAGTGGTCCATGCCTTTAAACCTCAGCATTCAGGAGACAGAGCCATGCAGATCTCTGAGTTCAAGGTCAGTTTACAGAGCAAGTTACAGGATAGCTAAGCTTAAGCAGTGAAGGATATAATAGAACAAGGAGATCATGTTTCAGTTCCAGAAAACAGCAGAACTTGGCAGCTTTGGCCATGTGGCTCTGGCTTTAGAGTCAAGAATAGATGGGTTTGATGCTGGTGAGCTGGGGCTAAGAAATTAGCAGTGGTTAAGAAGAGACCAGCATCACTGAGGTAAAATCTTCTGGGGAGCGTTTTCTGAGAGCACAGAGAAGCTTTTTTTTCAGAGATAACCAAGGTTGTACCTCATGCTGCATCTGGACTTGGTAATGTTTTAAAGGCATGAAGGGGGTCATGGAGAGCAGCTGAGGCTTGGAACTATGAGAAGCCAGGAAAGGCCATTGGTGAAGTTTCAGCCTCAACAGCAGGTGACAGCCCAGGACTACAGGGGTCATGCAAATAAGTTGAGGCTTGGCACCATGAAGAGAGCCTAGGAGAGGCTATTGGTGAAGTCTAGTTGCAGCAAAAGACCCCAGCATATTGGAGGTGTCAGTACCATGGGATGACCACCAAGAACAGCAGCAGTATTGGAGTGGAGTCAACCAGAGCCTAGAGTGCTACAGAGGGCAGAGCTGGAGAAGTAGTGCAAGCCCTTTGGAGGAGCCCAGAAGATCATCTGTGGATCAAGAAGTTGTGAAGTTGAAGTTTCCTTGGGTATATCCTAGAGCTATGGGATACTTTTCAAGGAAAGCTGCAAACCAGGAACAAGGCCAAGAGAACGAAGCTTGTGACGGTCAGCAAGGTTGAAAGGAGTAGGAGGTCTGAAGAGTCCTTTACATTGGACATGGAGTTTGGAGCTTTCCCAGCTGATTTTTGGTCTTGCTGTGGCCCAGTATTACCTCACTATGATGTTTTGAAACAGTAATGTATATCCTGTAATGTTGGAAGTATGTGATCTGCCTTTGATCTTGATTTTATATGGTATTACAGTTAAGAGATTTCATGAATCTCAGAAGAGACTTTGAACTTTGGACTTCTAAAACATTGATATTATCGTAGACTATGGGGACTTTTGAAGTTGGACTAAATTTTTCATCATGCTATGGCTAGGTATGGCCCCCATATATTCATGTGTTTGAACAAGCCTAGGGGAGCCAGGGAGTGCAATGTGATAGTTCAAATATGCTTGCCCTATGGACCGTGACCCTATTAGAAGGTGTGGCCTTGTTAGAGAAAGTGCGTCACTGTAGGGATGGGCTTTGAGGTCTCCTCCTATGCTCAGGCTCTGCCCAGTGTGAAAGGCTCCACCCATTGTTGAAGAGAGTCTCTTCCCAGCTGCCTTTGGATCAGGATGTAGGACTCTTGGTTCCTTCTCCAGCACCATGTCTGCCTGGATGCTGCCATAACCATGATAATGGACTGGTGCCCTGAAACTGTAAGCCAGCCCCAATGAAATGTTTTACTTTATACGAGTTGCCATGGTCATGGTGTCTGAAGCAATGAATCCAGACTAAGATGCCATGTAAGTTACCACAGGTGCCTGACTTAGAAAGCCTTATGCACAGGTGGTCATAAGAGTGCTAGCATGAAACTTATATGGACAATATTTCTTTTTTAAAAAGCAGTAAATTATGGCCACTAGTTAATTGACTTCAAAATGGCCAAGTCAAAGAAAACTGAAAAAGATTTTGCCTTCCCTCTTCTACCAGCTATGAAGCACAGCATGTCTGGAGATGAAAAGGGAAAGACCAAAGTAGGAGCCCAGAAAGGAAAGTATCACAAATGGAAACTAAACTAAAATTAAAATCATGTAGGGTTAGGTTAGTAAGACATGATTCGTTCAGAAAAAAAAAAAAGCTTTTGGATCTGTCTGAAAGTTGGGTAGACTTTTAACATCTTGACGTAAATAAGACAGACCCACCTCCACCAGAGTCAGAATAAGCCATGGATGCAGTCTTGGAGAGAAGAGATGAAGTGGGTCCTCCCTAGATGGACATTTTCTTAATTAAATACTTTGACAAGGGAAGACCCAATTCTAATCCAAATCTTTGAGGTGGGAATATACACCCATAACCCAGATCTTTTGAGATGCAAAGGTTCACCTTTCATCTAAGTCACATCTTCTGACAGTCTGTGTAAAGGACATGAAAGGAGGAAGCCCTCTTTCTTCCTGTTCGATCTTGCTCTGTCTAGCAAGCCCACTCCTTCACAGGTGTTAGAACCTACTTCTTCAGGATTCCAGTGCTCACTGAAGACCACCTGAGACATCCAGCCTGGTGGACTGAACAAGAACTAGATTCTTGGACCTTCTATTGGTAGACAGGCATTGTTGGACGAGCTGGACCACAGCCAGAAAGCTATTCTAATAAATCCATTTAGTCAGATAGATACATAGATAGATACATACGCACACAGATACTGATTCTATATGTTCTGTTCTTCTAGAGGAACTAGACTAATACAGAGTGTGTGTGTGTGTGTGTGTGTTGCTTGTATCCCACACCTAAGTAAGTTAAGAATGTCAACATTAAAATTGTTCCATTTATGTATACCTTAGAACCTAAACCAACTTTATAAGTGGCCTTTCTTCCTCAAACTTCTGGATTTCCTGTAGCAAACACCCTTCTTGGGTTCAGAGAGTACTATCCTATTCATGTTCCTAGTGTTGTCAAGCCTACTCATTCACACACTGAAAGACATCAGCATAAATTTAGTTTATTCCTTATGTTACAGTTGGGCATTACCCTGTTGTCTTTCCTAGGCCTACATGGAGGTAGATCCTACTGATCTGTGAGTTTCATTTCTGGTTAGTAAAGTAATATCATATAGTCATTTTACTATAAATAGAGTAAGTGAATAATGGTCTGGTTGAGAACTTTCTACAAGGGGAATTTAGATATCTAAAAGAATTCTGAACTAACTTTCACTTACCTTTCAGAAAAAAAATTTCAAAAACAGCAAAATGAGTGCCAGGCATCCGTTGTCCACTGGATCTAGGGTTTCCACCTGTTAAATAGGATTGTGGTTAGCTGAATTGCATATTACCCTTCTTCTGTCAGAGAACGAAGGTGTCTTTATGATGGAGCCAAGACCACACGGCATGCCCTTCCTCCCCGCTCTGCCTTTTGCAGCTCAACCTTTACACTGTCTAAGAACTATCTCTATTTCCCTTCTCCCCATTTTCATAACCTGGGATACATACAAGGCAGCAGTCTCCACCAACAAGCAATGCCCCAAACCAGGAATGGACAGAACTTCTGTGTCCCTGATAAAACTCAGCCTGGCTTCAAATTCTAAGGTGACATAACAGGCAAGAAAGCAGAATGGGGATTATATCCCAGATAGAATGGGTCTGCTAGGCTGGAAGGGGTAATAAGAGATAGTACTGTGGGCAGAAGAAACTCAAATGGTGTCTACATTTAAATGTATATGCATACACACATATATATCTATATGCACCCACATACTTATGTGTGAACACTCAAGATGGAGAATTTGTAGGGAAAGAACCAATGAGAGGCACAAAGGATAACAAGCTGAGCAGTACAGGAAAGAACGTGAGCATCATGGAATGATTCTGTGCATGAAAACATAAGGGAACCCCGTGTTTCTATGCTAACCATTAATATTAAGGAAAACATGTCACTGGCTAAAACACGCTGAAGTGCCCACATTCAACACTTTCACCACACAGTGGTTTCAGTCTTCACACAACTGATATCAACTCCATCAGGAGAAAGCCCCAAGTTCTTATGTGATTAGACAACCTGAGCCTCAGTCACGCAGGGTGTCTGGGTGGGGAGTCAGAGCTAAGTTGCCTTTTTGTTTTTAATAGTTTTTAAGGTCTTTGGGCTGTCTCCCCACTCTATTCCAGATTTTAAGAATTCACTATATTTAGGGGTTTTGTGTAAAACATGCCTTGGAGAGAAAAAAAAAGAGAGAGAGTAGATGATTGGATTAATGTCGGACTCTTCTGCACTAGGGTCAGGGAAATTCTGTACTGGGTGGGTTACTGAAGCCCGAGGGAAGCTGCCAAACCCTAAGGATATCCAGGACTCAACTGAAGTCTGGGGAGGGAGAGAGGACCGTCGCGTTGTGTCTGCTTCTAGGTATTGCTCACTTGTGAATCTAAAAGGAAGTGCTAACCGCGAAGCCTGGGAAGAGGGTTTTTAGGTATTGTTTAGACATAAAACTAGGATTTGGATTCTGGGACAGGGAGAGTCCAGTCTGGCCACACCAGCTTCGGCAACTCCTTATTTGTAGGGATAAAACTAGGGACTTTTGAAATCTGGGAAAGGGAGCAGACAGCTGCAAGAAGTAAAGTGGATCACCAACACCTGCAAGCAAAGTAGCAAAATCATCCAATGGCAAGGACAGCAGAAACTCCCTCAAGTGACTCTCTCCGCCTCCAGCGTCTTGGAATTGACAGAACATCTCCAGTTGGTACCTAGGGCAGGGTGTCTTCAACTCAGGCCGGACCCCTCACAGCTTCAGCACCCAAATAACGACTTGAGGACTGTTGGGCGCGAGCCTTCCTAGTGCGCATGCGCACTTCCCTGCACTAAGGACGTAAAAAACCGGCGGAAGAGCTTCACTCGCCACTCGGAGTTTTTGTCCACCGCGCCCTCTGCAGCTGGAGGCAGGTAGTGCGGACGTGCTAGGTGGAGCTCCCACTGGCAGAGCCTCAATTTCTCAGATCAGGAGCGAAGTTCAATTCTCCTCCCACGCTGCCCCACACGTCTCTGTGTTCTTTATATACATTTTGTCATTGTTCATAATATTTACTTTCACAAATGTATGTTCTCTTTCTTAACAAAGTAAACACTGTACATTTGAACCATGCTCCCAAATGATGTGCATATATATGTATATATGCATATATATTCATATTCATTCTTGATGTAAAAGCCTCAGAGAAGTTCACCGATTATAGTCAGTGTAACTAAAAGTGACGACACTTATTTAACTGTTCAATATTTTGTAGACATGTTCCTGTTTGGGAGGTGTTTGTGTTTGGTTTGGTTGGGGTTTTCATCTTCTCTTTCAGAAAATGCCTTGCCTTGAACATCATGAAAAATGAACATGTCAATGTTTTTAGCAAACTCATCAAATTGCCGAAAATGGTATCAAACCACCCTTCTATTGAGAGCTAGTTTCACTGTAATCACAGACTAGGTGCCATGAGAGCTATGCACTGTAGGGTAAAGGGGCCAGGAAAACCTTCCCTGTCACCTCGCCACCGAAGTAGAGCTGTTAGACCTGTATTTGGGAAACCTTCCCCCTGTGGCACAGCGATAACACACGTTTGCTGTAACTCCGACAGACTCTCCTGGTGCCTTGCTCCCCCTAGTGGTCTGAGCTGCACTTGACCCCACCCATCATCTTCAATCCACCCACAACAAACTCACCTTCCGGCTCACCAGTACTGTTCAGCACCCCACCCACCAGCTGCTGTTAGGTAACCTTCCCCATTATTTGGTGTAAACATTTCCCTGAGTCCGACGAAGTGACCACTGGGTCTTCAGAAGCCCTCTGGTACTCCTGGAGATAGAGGTGACGCCCAGCCACGGTCTTTAAGGCTGTGGCTGGCCCTCTTCACCTGCCGCCATCCCACCACCCTTAGGGCTGCAATCCTGCAGCTTCTTTAGGCCCCACTGGCCTGTTGTTCTCCTTCCTGCTCTCTTTCCCCACCTTCACTTCAGAGCTGCCCGTAAATCCCACAGCTCCGCTAGGCCCTCGTGGCTTTTGCGGCTCCATTCCCCAACCTTTTCCCAGGGATTAGACCCTACTCGGTTTTAGTCCTTGCCTTCTGGCCTAAGAAGCCCTGGTTACCAAGCACCGAGTCTTCTCCTCTGGCTTAGGCAGGCTAAGTTCCTAACCCCCATTGGGTGTGGTGACGACCCACAGAGAGACTTGGTCCCCTTTCAGTCCTCCCTGAGTCCTGGAGACACCTGAGACCACAGGCTGCAGTGACATTTTCCTTCCTCTCTCTTATCCATGGGGATTGTGTCTTCCATATTTTCCCAGTACCCCCTTGGGATGCCTCTAGAAAGCCTCCAGCCTCTACACCTGGCACCTGAGCTGAAGGGACCTAAATTTATTCACTTTTGCAATAGAAATTGATTTAATATCCTTTATCCAAATGGCCACCTAATGGTACCCTTGATCCTAATAGTATTCAGGACCCTTTACTAATACTGCAAGCAACCAGGGAAATGGAAAGAGACCATTCTCTGTGTCTCAGCTTTGTCTTATCCCTGTTCTAAATCCTTTCTCTCTTTCTGTTATCCCACCTAACTCCTCCTGACTGTGAAGCCCACCCCTATTGTGCACGCGCGCGGACACACACACACACACACACACACACACACACACACAGAGCTCCTTCTCCTCCAGCCCTCCAGTCCTTCCCTGTGACAGGCTACCCTAATCAAATCTAGCCCACACTCACTCTCAGCCCACCAACAGCCCTTAGGTCTGCCACTATCTGTTCCTGCTCTATCATGGGACTCCCCTCTACCTCCCTTCCAGTTCTCCCTTTGTGGGAGTTGGGGCCAGGCAAGGGCACATGCAGACAAAATCCACCAACCTAATGCTGCCCACCCAGTCTGGGCTGACACATTTTCACTGGGGAAACCTTCCCCTCCTGGAGCAGAGATGTAATGCTTACATGTACAGTCTGGTTTTACGTTCTAGTAAACACAGAGAACAACAGATAGGGACTCAAGGGCAAGATTTCCACAGCACTGAACAGAGGGTCTGTGTCTCCTGGGAAGTCTCCAAATTCACCTATTGTGGAGTTAAAGACAGGACATCTGAAGTCAGAGTAGTGGACTAAGTCCCAGGGTAGACTGTAGAAAATCATGGTAACCATGAATAAAAACCTTTTTCTTAGTTTGTAATTTCTGAAAGTACCTCACAACTACTTGTGGTAATAGTCACTACATAAGCTGAAGGAAAACTCAGAATTATTTTTAAAAAATGAATGAATGAATGGGCAGATGGCTGTTAGTTAAACCGTGGATGACAGTCATATTTCAATCCACATGTGTTTATAATCATGAAAATTCAACCATAATGAAAAACAGATCAATATGTATTGCTAATTGGAGCCATAAATGAACAGAACAAGTTTGTTAAATTGAAGAGACTATAATCATGAATTAGGCGCATTCCAAATTGACATTCACTTATGAAATAGTTCTTTGGAAAATATAGAAAACAGTACTTGGCCCCAAGAAGAAATCATCACAATAATATGCAAATTTGGCATGAGTATATCAGTAATCAAGAAACCCAAATGGATCTTTACATCAAGTCTTCCACGATGCACAAAGTTAATTTGAGAACATGCTCACACTAAATTGACCCAAGAAAATCCAGACTTTTTTGATGGACTGATAAATAAAAGTTGATCACAGAACACTATCAAATGGATTTGAAGGAAACATCAAAGCAGCAATTCCATATACTGAAGATGGATTCATTCCAGAGATGCAATTTCAGTATACCCAAGTCAATGAACATAACACGCCAAAGAAATGATGTCTTATAGGTATCATAATGAATGTGTGTACATTTATATATAGTTTGCACCATATTGCTGATCCTAACAAAGACCTAATAAAATCTCTGCTTTCTTTTGTAAAACATTTACATATAATTCATTATTTTTGTTTATCTCTGTAACTTCATTGTATAGTCTTTTAAAATTAGATAATGATTTCTCCTTATTTCTATGTCTATGGATTTGTGCCCGTGGGTTCAGTGCCTGCTGTAGTTGGAGGAGGTGGTCAGATGCCCTAGATCTGGAGTCAGTCATTGTGCACTTCCTGCTTCCTGAAGGAGCAATGGGTACTATCACACACTGCACCATCTCTTTAGCCCCATTGTGTGGCCACAGGCATCAAATGCAGATCAGGGTTCTCAGCTGCATGTGGGAAAGAACTTTTCAACAGATCTGTTCAAAACACCTAGCTCTGGCTTGGCTTGGAATATAATAATGTTTAGGTACCAGGATGTTGAAATAGAGATCACACACACACACACACACACACACACAGAGAGAGAGAGAGAGAGAGAGAGAGAGAGAGAGAGAGAATGAGAGAGAGAGAGAGAACGAGCCTAGAACATCAGTGCCAATTTCCCAATGTAAGGAACCTTTCCAAACCTGGTCATGGTCAAACATATCTGTAATGCCAGCACTTGGGCAGCTGCAGCAGGAGGATCACCAGTTTGAGGACAGTCGAGGCTACATAGGCATTCTGTGTCAGATTGCTAAATCCTACAGCTTTGCCTGTCAAATGTGAGCATCTCCTCAAGGACTATTAGGTCACCTTCACCAGATGACTCCAACACTGCAGTGAAGTTACTGTCCCTTTTCATAAAGACTATATCACAAGTGGCTCTGGAAAGTATGTACAAAGATAATGGGGAGACACTGACTAAGACCACGAAGAGAAATAGGTGGGACTGGTGGGTCCCGGATCCATTGTCATGCTGCTAATGACACCCTGATCTCACCTCTAGGCTGAGAACTATTGGCCTTCAGTGAGCTTCTTACACCAGAGGCTTATGTATGGGGACATGAATCAGTGGGGAGAGTGCTCGTGTTCCAAGCCCAAGGCCCTGGGTTCAGTTTCTAGCACTACTGAAATCTGTCCTGGTGCTTGCCTATAACCCAGCACTGGGAGCTAGTGGTAGGAGAATAAGTTCAGGATCCTCCTGGGATACCTAGGTTATGTGGTCTAGCCTGGGTCACATGAGTCTCTCTTTTAGTACACTATATAAAGTATGTGTTGTTTTGAAAAGGAGTTTTCCATGTCTTAACCACATTTCCTTTTTTCTAGTTGCAGGACAGTAGTCATGTCACCACCCCGAGCAGCATGGTGACTGTCACAGATTTGTGATGAGTTGAGTCCCACACACCTTCATTAGTGTGAGTGTGTATGTGTGTAGATTTTGGGTATATGTGAGTTTGATATATGTGTGTATGTGTGATGGTGTAGATATCTATGTATACGTTCAACCTATGTCATGTATATCACATCTGTGTCATGTATGTTCACTGGCGCGATGAATAGCACATGTGTTCATTCACAGAGTCCAGAGGAAGACATTGATGTGCCCTCTATTAATGAACCTTATTTCAGAGTATATTAGGAGTTCATAGCAACTGGGAGTTGATTTTGTTTGATGGTATATTTGCTAACAGGTTAAGATGGGATTTTCTGGCTGTAAATCAGTATGGACCTAAGGGCTCAGTGCACCCACTGCTGGCTGGCCTTGCCTGCCTCAGGATGCCTGAGGACAGGTTTGTGAGGATGCTTACAAACCCACTGAAGAAGGATGAAGGACTCAATAGATCCCAGACATCGGCCTACATGTCTGACTCTGCTCAGAGGGTTTCTGTGAGAGACAAAGTCTTGTTAAAAAATAAGGAACAGAACTTGAACCCAACTGATAAACATGTAAAGTGCAGTTTCTGACTCAAGTGAGCTTCGTTGCTTTTTTGTTTGACTGTAAGCGCAGATGAGGCTTACCACCAACCTGCAGTTCCAGGTAGAAACTGACGTTCCTGGTGCAGACAGCATGGCGTCTCCCTAGGTGAGATGCTTGACTGTAGTCTGGTACCCAACACCATGGAAACTGGAAAAGATGTCAGCATTTATAAGAGAATATCCTGTTGGTGGGCATGCTCTGCTGGGCTCCCAGAAGAACCTTCACACCCTGCTCTTTTGGGTTTGATGATCTCTGACTATTGATGCTCCAGAGTATCACAGGTAGGATAAGGACTTCTGGAACAAAGTGGACCACCTCTCAAGCTCTGAGACAAGAGGAGATGACTGCAGCTCTGTGGACTGCATCAGGGATGTCTTATGTAAAACAGTGTGAGGCGGCCTTCCTCCCCTCCTCGTACTCCACATCAGCCCTTCAGACTGTCCAGTCCTGCAACCATGTTGTCCTGATGGCCATCATCCTGACTGAGCACTGTGACGGCTGATCACAGCACAATACACCATGAAAGTCTGTCTAGCCTAGAAAGGGTCTGCTTGCCTGAACGTGTTTCCTGGAAGTCTGGAATTGCTTTGAAGTTGTAATGTCCTTACTGCTGAAGGTAGTGCTTGCTTCTGTCCAGCAACAAAATTGGTGTCCTGCAAAGAGGTGACAGGACAAATTCACTGTCAGCGGCAGACTATGGCTCACTATGAACTGTGAGTGGGTGCACAGTCTCTTTGCTGCTTCTGCTAACGATGGCCCTGCCTAGAAGTGAAGCTACCCAGGACACATGGTCATTCTCCATAAAGTTCACAGAAACCCATGATTTACTTATCCAAGTGTATTTTGAAACAGATTTGCAGTTTCTTAACAATGCTATTTAATTCTACAATAAAAGTTGCCTGGTGTGTCATGCTCCTGAGTCCTCTCTCTGATCAGGCGTCATAGACATATTAACTGAGAGGTGTGATTGATAGCAATGAAGATTAGCAAGATGCTGGAGGGCAGCCTTGTCCTGGTTGCTTATTTCTTTCTCCCTTATTTCATTTTTCTCTTTTCTGTCTTTTTTTTTTTTTTAAATTGTGACTGGATTTCATGTAAAGCAGTGCCTGGCCTGAAGCTATGTAGCACAGGCTGGCCCGGAACTTATAAAGATTTACTTGCTCCTGCCTCCCAAGAGCTGGGATTAAAGACTTTTAATTACTGCAGTTATAAATTTTAAACTTTATCCTTGACATTGTCTATAATGATTCCTTTTTTCCTTTTTTTTTAAATTTTATTTTTGATACTTTATTTACATTTCAAATGTTTCCTCCTTTCCAGATTTCCCCTTTGGAACCTCCCTATTCCCTTCCCCATTCCCCTGCCTCTATGGGGGTATTCCCCCACCCACCCATGCACTCTCAGCTTTCCTCCTTGGCATTCTCTTATATTGGGGTATCTAACACCCTCTGGCCCAAGGGTCTCTCCTCCCCCTGATGGCTAACAAGACCCTCCTCTGCCACATATGTGGCCAGCACCATGGGTCCCTCCATGTGTATTCTTTGGTTGGTGATCCAGTCTCTGGGAGTATCGAGGGGTCAGGCCAGTTGCCACGGTTGCTCCCTCCCTGGGGATGCAAACTCCCTCAGCTCCTTCAGTCCTTTCTCCAACTCCTCCATCTGGGACCTCACACTCAGCCCTATGGTTGCTGTGATGTGACTCTTTGGTATTCCAAACTTTTTGGGCTAATATCCACTTATCAGTGAATACATACCATGTTCGTTCTTTTGTGACTGCGTTACCTTGCTCAGGATGATATTTTCAAGATCCATCCATTTGTCTGCAAATTTCATGAAGTCATTGTTTTTAATAGCTGAGTAGTATTCCATTGTGTAAATGTACCACATTTTCTGTATCCATTCCTCTGTGGAGGGACATCTGGGTTGTTTCCAGCTTCTGGCTATTATAAATATGTCTGCTATGAACATAGTGGAACATGTGTCTTTATTACATGTTGGAGCATCTTCTGGGTATATGCCCAGGAGTGGAATAGCTGGGTCCTCAGGTAGTCTATAATGATTCTTGACCATATTTATTCCCCACTGTCCTCTTGCACACTCCTCCAAGTCTTCCGAAACCTCTATCCTAAACACTCTCCTACTATCAAGTCTTATTAAAATGTACATTTATTTACTCTGTCTCTCTGTATGTATGTGTGTGCATGCATGTGTGTGTGTGTGTGTGTGCGCGCACGCGCGCGCACTAGATGCTCTGTGAGGTTCAGGATAGCTTGAAGGACTCAGTTCTCTTTTTCCACCATGTGGGATCCCGGGGTTAAACTCTGCTTGTCAGGCTTGGTGGCAAGGGTCTTGTCCCATGAAGCCAAGTGCCAGCCTCATTTTTTTGTGTTTAAACAATCCACTGAGTTTAATTGGGATTTCTTGCTTGTGCATGCTGGTGGAGTCCTATTAGATCCTAGGCAACTTCCCACTCACTACACCCCTCAAGAAATATGACTTCCTCCCTCTCAAATGTTTGTCAATAGCTCCCCGCAAGCAGGAATGCCGAAGGGCTCCACCTTGTGGAGCTTTAGTGGAAGTAACCACAGCAGCTGGGCCTTCATGAGTAAGATGGCCTCCTCCTGTCCAGAAGAGAGAGGTTGTCACAGCACTCCTCCCAGCCTCCATCTCTTACATTGTTTCTGTGCCACTTTATACCATGCCCCCTGAGCAGTGAGGTGTGTGTGTGTGTGTGTGTGTGTGTGTGGTGTGTGTTTCATATAGATATCTCATTTGGGACTTATCACTCAATTCTTGTTTTCAACTCTTTGACAAGAATGAGTCTATACCTTAACCACTCCCTGTGCAAAAGAAGCTTCTCTGATCAACAGTGAAAGCAGCACTATCTATGGACATATATATTTAGGAGGGAGTTTGTTTCCCCCTGGGTCTTTATGCCTTTCAGAGTCCCAGATTGCATCCAGCTTCACGGTCTAGATATCCACCCATCTAAGGTCTCCTGTTGACTCTCTCAGGACCACTCCTAGGGTGGTATGTGAAGCTCAAGCCAACACTGAACTTTTCTTTATAAACTGAGCTGGTGTTCCAAGGTCATCTAGACTCGTGAGACTAAAATGACAGTAATGAATTCCTTGGGTAGAGAATGATTCCTGATGAGGTCCTCAAGGTCAGCCTGACAAGCATTGCACCAGTCATTCCTGCCTGAGAAAGATGAGCTCTCACCCATCTCCACAGTCAACATTCAACAAATGGATCTTACATGGGAGCCATCCTGACAACCAACCCATCTCAACAGTGCGCCGTGTTCTTAACCACTGGCCCCGTGGGTATCTCTGACTACATGAGTACCGGAAGTCCATCTGTAGGGTCCTCTCTGCGCATGCTCCCATTCCCTCCCCGCCCTTGCCCCAGAAACCCTCTTCTTTCCGATTCTCCCGTTCTGTCCTTCCCTATCATGCTCTCCCTTGCTGCTGGCTGGTCTGGCCTAAGTGAAGACAGAGGTGATCTCTCTTCACATCACAGCTGGTCCTGGAGACAGACACCCCTCCCTCTGCCACTCCCCATGCTGCTAGCCAGTGCAGAGTTTTAGGAGGGGTTGCTCTGTTGGAACAGGACTGGGCTGAGCATCCAAAGGCAACACTTGACAAAGGCTCCCAGATAAACAGTTCAAGGGGAAAGAAACCCTTCTGCTTTGCAGTACTCTCCAGAGCACCACTTGTTACAAAAAATGATGATCTGGTGCGTGTTTTAGAAGGTGGAAACTCCACCAGGGATCAGGGATTGGCTGAGTGTGAGCAGGCTGAGAGAGCCGGGCAAGACAGGTGAAGAGCAGAGAGTGAGGGTGGGGGAGGCAGCAGAGTCCCTGGCGGGGGGCAGAATAGAAGGGGCTTGCAAGTGTAAAAGCAGCTGCTAAGACAAAGCAAAAGCTGTTTTAGGGGCAGATAGCGAATGAACAAAACTGCGTTTCCTGTGGCTGTGAGCTTTGGCAGGGCAGCAGGCAGTCAAATGTACATGGGAAAGCATGTCTAAGGGAGGAGCCTCCTGCAGGAGGCAAGGGGCAGAGCCAGACCCACCTTTCCCGCTAAGAATCGAGCAGAGCCAAGGAGTAGAGGGGGGAAGGGCAGCAAGTGGGGTGCAAGTGGGGAGCCCGGTAGGGAGCACTAATCAGACTTGCTTTTCTGGCTAACTAGCTGAACCAGTGGTTTCAGTGAGCGGCAAACGATGGGAGAGGGAATTCTATACTACCGGTCCTCAGTGAGAAAGTGCCAGTTTAGCAAGATGGAAAGAGAGATTGCTTTAGACCAAGACATCCCATTAAAAAGGGACAAAGGCGGCAAAGACTGACCCTTGGGTGAGACATGTGGGGGATGGGAGCTAATGCTCAGAGGCAGTGCTCTTGAGAGAGGTTGTCCAGGCACGGCCTGGAATTCACAGCAGCAGCAGGGAGAAAGTGAAAGGAAAGAGGAATGTCTCACCCAAGGGAATAAGTCCTAAAACGAGGGTCAGTGAAAGACTGTCTCCCATCCTCAAGGACAAAACGGGGTAGCTCTGAATTTAAGAGCTCTCCTTGGGGACCATGTGGATGGTCATTTACTCAGGGTGGCAAAGGAGAAGCTCCGAGCTCAAGAACTCTTCCCTGAGTCCATGTAGATGGTTACTCTGTCCAGTGGGGGATGGGGGCTTACCGGTTCTTTTGAGCTAGCAAGCTTGGATCTCACATGGGGGCTGAGGTGGGATGCAAACCTGCAGAGTTTCTAATCCGAGTCACGGAACCAATGATGTGTTTATAAAAAATGATAAGCGGTATGTTCTATGGGTGTAGGGGAGGAAGGTGCGGAGGAAGGGTGTGCAGGCCCAAGCCCAGGCATCCCTTCCCCCAGAGGGACCAGGCACAAAGGTATAGTATAGAATAGAGTTTATTTAGGGCATGGGGAAGGGAACTAAGAGGGTAGTAGAGGCAGAGAGAGAAGAGAGTAGAGAAGTAGAGGGGTGGAGGTGGGCCATGACCACGTGGAGAGAGGGGAAGGGAATGGGGAGAGGTAAGAGACAAGAGAGAGAGGAGGGGCAAGCAGCCCCTTTTTTTTTTTTTTTTTGGTTTTTCGAAACAGGGTTTCTCTGTATAGCCCTGGCTGTCCTGGAACTCACTCTGTAGACAAGGCTCGAACTCAGAACTCAGAAATCCGCCTGTCTCTGCCTCCCGAGTGCTGGGATTAAAGGCGTGCGCCACCACTGCCCGGCTCAAGCAGCCCCTTTTATAGTGGGCCAGGTCCACCTGGCTGTTGCCAGGTAACTGTGGGGTGGAGTTTAGACAGAATGCTAGCACCACTTACTTTGAAGACAGTGGGCTCTAAGGAAGGCTCCATGCTGATGAGAATTGGGCTCTCCCATGAGGATCAGAGTTTGAATCTCAGCACCCACACTGTGGCTCACACTGCTCGGTACTCCCTAGTTCCAGGGAATGGAACTACCTCTGGGGACCTCAGCTGTCACCAGGAATGCACATACCTACATGCAGGCCAAACACACACATAAAATAAAGTCTTCTTTAAAAAAAAAAAAAAAAGGAATCCATTAAGCACGGGGCACTGCAAAGGTTTCTGCTCACAGGCCTTGCTAGGTGTGCTCAGGCATGAGGCAGGTCTCTCCTGCATTTCCCAGCACTGGGGACTGAGAGAGCAACTCCAGGGAGGAGAGCAGGAAGAAGAAGCTTAAGGTGGAGTTCTAGAAGAAGCTTAAGGTCACTGAGAACCCCAAGGCACAGGAGAGTGAGGAACATGGGATTTCCCCTCAGCCTTCAGCTGTTCCTGGCTCTGCATCAGACAAAGCACAGTGGCCCTCATTCTGTGAGCCCTGCAGACCCTGGAGTAGCAGACAGAGGGCCTGAGGGAAGAGGTGGGACACAGGAGGCCACTTCCATTCTTGCTATTGTTTGTTGTCCTTGGGCACAGGCCCCTCAGGTCTTGCTTATTAGTTCTGGGATGAACTTTGTTTATGTGCATACTTTTCATTGAGGCCCAAGGCAATTAGGTAACTCATCCAGAAGATGAAAATACAAAAGCTCGCTGCATATTCTGGCTCACACCTGACATCCTGGTACTCAGGAAGAGAGACCTTAATGTTATCATTACTTTTAGCTTGTTTGAATTACATAGTGAGACCCTGTTTAAAACAAAGCCAATTCTTGAGAGGAGGGGAGACACCTCCTGAGGTGCTGGTGCTTCTCCATCAGCAAGCACAAAGAACCTCTCAGGTGCTTTCCTTAACGCAAGTGACCATGGAGCCGTTTCTACTCCCTCCTGCTGTGACCTTTTCGTATTAGCTTAGAAAGTGGCATTAGTACTCCCTGAGGGCTGGAGTGTGTTGGCATTTCTGAGTAGACACTTAATCATAGCTTTTTTGGTGGGTGAATTGGATTTCTATATAAGGCAGGCTGGTCTCAGATATTTGATGATTCTCCTGCGTCCGTGTCACTGAGCTTTGAACAGCAGTGATGTTGATGTTCTGTTTAGACCAAAGCTAGAGATATAGGGTGCGTATATTCTGGAGTAGCATGGAGCCACAAATTATCACTGTAGATGCCAGAAGCCAAAAGACACTGGGTAGAAGGTGTAAGTAGCCATAAAGAACATGGTTAGCTCTGGTCTCTCTGGCTACTTCTTCAATGGTTGACAAAGATTTAGAGGGAGCAGAGGGATAAAGTTCTCCACAGACTGACTGCATCCATCTGAGAAGACAAAGGTTCTTTAGCTGATTGGGGGAAGTGAGCATTCCTGTCACCCACTCTTGAGTGTCTGTCCCTTGTCTGCTCTGCAGGAACTCCATGTCTGTGACATGGCTGACTTGAGAGCAGGAGCTGTAACACTGACCACCACATGGTTTGTGCTGTTGGTGTTCTGGGTCCCCCAGGATTCTCACACAGAGATTTTTGAAAGTGAGAACACGAGGAGACAGTTTTGGGACCACACTCATTGTGATGGGAATCCAAGACAAGGAAGAAGCCATACAGCCCAGTCATCATGAAGTGACACCTGGACCTGGTTTCCTTCGGACAAGGGGTGGTTTCTCCAGCAAAAGGGTATACACTGGAGGAACTGGTCATACCATTCCATTACAGAAAAGCCTGTTTGAATGTGTGTGTATACACATCTTCACATGTACAGGAGGTTTCTGCATTTGTGTGTGAATATATGACTGTGTATGCAGGTAAGTATCTTTATGAGTGTGAGCATGTACTTTTAGGTATGAGCATTCATGATTGTGTACCTGTGTGTTTACATTCATGTGTGCCTTTGTGTGTAGATGTCTATGTGTCTATGTGTGTAGATGTACATGTGCTCATGTGCATGCATATTTACAGGTTCCTGTTTTCAGGTTAGAGGGCATGTTTGGGGTTGGTTCTCTTCATTCAGCTTAACATGGGCTCAGGAATTGGCCCCAGGTCATTAGGCTTGCACAGAAAGTACCTCTACACACTTAACAATTTTCCTGACCCATGGACATCATTATTAGGAATGAGGACAGTCGGTGGATTAGAAGTGTGTAGTGAGAATTCAGGAATTTTGGTTTCTTAAAAAAAACAACCAGAAATATTATAAGAATGTGCTTTCCTTTTAATCCCAGGTGTAGGGGTGTGGGGCTGCTTTGGACTGTCCGCAGCAGCTGACCTTAATTTGCCTCGGGCTCTAGCAGAAGTGTGTTTTTCCAGCTGCAGATAATTTCTGCAATTGTGTGACTTTTGGAATTCTGGGAGCCTTTCAGAGGGCACATAAATGCAAGGACCCTGAGGGGCGGGGTCTGTTGGTTATTTAGAGGGGTTGGTTGCAGTTCACGAGCAGTTGTGCTCTAAGAAGTAACAAAAGGAAAGAAATTAGATTCGGGGATTTTTCTAAGTCATCTCTCCCCTCTCTTTGTTTCTGTCCTATCTAGTGTTAAGGGATGAAGCTGGGGGTGGGGTGTGGATAAAGGGTCAGAAAAAGAAGAACTCATAAAGAAGCAAAGACCAGCTACATCTGTGTACAGCAGTGCCCTGCCCTCTAGCCAGTCTCCTCACCACTCCTCCACACTCTTAATTCTGTGCTACAGTTCCTGGCTAATCCTGATGTTCTGTCCCAGGACCATCCTTCCCTGCCTCTGTACCCTCACCACACATGGAGGGATCCTCTTACGGAGTCCTCCCAAGAGCCAGTTGTCAGTGGCTGCATTGCTGCACAGCCTGGGAGCCTCTTACCACAGCTCAAAGGGCATCAGTGCCAGAGTGAGGGGTGATGAGGCTGGCTGCTCTTGGGAGGTGCCAAGGTCCATGAGTATCAGAAGAGGGATGCCTCTGTGGATTCATTCTGCAGCATGAGGCTAAGAGCTGCAGTGAGTGTCTACTTTCCAGCTGCACCTCACCTCACTCCTCTGTGTGCCCAAAGCAGTTGTACCCATCACCGTTTGGAGGTGTGTGTTGTTGTGGGCATGGGTGCATGTGTGTCCAGTACGCAGCCGTGGAGGTCAGAGGACAAACTTGGATGTTGCTTTTCAGGCACCTTCCAATTTCTGAGACAAGGTCTCTCAATGGCCAGAAACACTGTCTCTATGCACCTTCCATCAGGATGGCAGGCCAGGCCTTCCAGGATGGCAGTCCAGTCACCCTCTGGAAAAGTCACCTGAACAGTCATGCCCCTCAGCCATGGTTCTCCCTGCTCTGAGAGCCGTCTGCAGGGGGGCTCTAGCCTTCTTCTGCCAGGGTCCTGTCCATCTGTCTGGACAACAGCAGAGCTTCTACATTATCTGCTTTAGAAACCATCTTTGCTATCAGAGAGTCAATTTACCTCATGTGGCTGTGCCAGACAAGGGGGATGGGAGCAGCTCCATCTTAGTCTCTGTAGCTGGGACAGCCAGCTTCTCATGTCTGTTTCCTCCTCTGTGGGCTGGCAGTAGCTAGAGAAGACCCTCTGGAGCTGCTGGGAATTAGAGCCACTGCATAGAACCCTGCCTGGGGGTACATGAATTTGAGTCCCAACTTGGGAGTTGGAGGCAGCAGAATTGGAAGTTCAAAGTCATCCTTCATGACAGCAAGTTCAAGGCCAGCCTGGATTACATGAGACCCTCTCTCTGAAGACAAGTCACTATATAGGATGGATTTAGAATTAACTTTTCTACGTGGATCCCATCATGCACGTGTCCTGTCTTCACTGTGTTGAAGATGGGCTTTCTGACTCCCTACTCACTCCACAGAGAGTTCTCTCCAGCCTGGCTCTCAGCAGATGGGGAGACGATGCTTCGGAGCTTTAGAATGTACACACAGTTTAGTCCAGGGGAGATGATGCTTCGGAGCTTTAGAATGTACACACAGTTTAGTCCAGGCTTCCTGGTCCTCGTCCTATGCTGTGTCTCCCAGCCCTGCCTGAGTGGCAACTCCTCTGTGGTCAAAGCACACACAGGGCCCTGCACTGGCATTTTCTTGTGACTCAAGGCTCTGAAGGCCCCCGTGGAGAACAAGAAGGGTTTGACCTGAGGGTCCTTGTGGGGGAAGTGATCTTTGGCTGTTTCCTGGGGAGGAAACCAAGTCCAGCGCCTGCATGTCTGTTCCCTTCTCTGTTTCTGTGGATATGCACTTTTGACCCACTGTGAAGCTGCTGGTTTGACCCAGACAGTCACCCCAGCTTATATCTGGAGAAGGTGCAGGAAGGGCAGCCAGGGAGAGGAAACGGCTGACTCTTTACTGCATGCCTCCTAACTCCCAACTCAACAAGCAGCTCCCCTATTTTATCTCATTCTTATTCCCCACCCCCAAGGTGTGGGTTGATCTGTCTGGGACTCCAGTATTCTGGAATCTGAGGCAGAAGGATGACTTGTGTCCAGAAATTCAGACCTACTCTAGGCAGTACAGGATGAAGTGTCAAATAAAAAAATCATCATCATCATCATCATCATCATCATCATCATCATCATCATCACAACAACAACAACAGTTAAGATGGTTTGGGAAACGTAATGAAAGTGGTAAGCCAGGAAAAGAAAGAAGTTGCAGCATGTAGCCAGTGTCCGGCCTGAGCAAGGGGAACTTCAGGCTTGGGCTCTCTGCTATTAAGCTGGCAACTTTGCCTGCAGCCTGGTAGTTCAGGCTTGGCATGGAACCTAGGATTTTGACAGCTTTGTTTTAAATATTTACAAAAACTGTAAACATGTATTTGTACCTATATGTATGCAAACATTTGCATGAATTCAGGAACTCAGACCCATGAAATCAGAACCCTGGGCCCAGGCACCTCAGAGTGAGTGTGTGCATGAGTGTGCATGTGTGAGAGAGAAAGGAAAGAAGCCTCCTTGGTGATTCCAGCTTGTGAGATAACCTGAGAACTGCGGTGATCCGATGTTCACAATCAGCACCTGGCAGATATTAGACGGTACCCTCTGAAGTCCAGAATGTTCAGGCCCACAGCACTTTGGCAGTGAAGGCGGGCTGTGTGGCATTCTTTCTTCTCATCCTCTGCAGCTCCACTAAGTGTGTCAAAGTTAAAGTCCCTTAACCATGGACTTCCACTCATCCCGGGGGCCTGGCATTCAGGACTTGTGAGGTGAGCCAGGGGAGAGGGTCTTCTACGATGGTCCTCTGTGTACCAACCTAGCCCTGTCCCTTCATCCCGCATGTGGAGGATGCCGAGAAAATGTAGGACTTGTTGATCAAGAACCTTTAAAGGACCCACTGGCCCCTTCATGGTACCACCCTTCCTTTCTTCCTGTCCTAGAGTCCAGTGCCCCAGATGGTGTAAGATCTTGATGGTTCAGAGTTCTATGGGAGTGCTCTGTCCCTTGTATCCTTGCCTGGTCCCAGGTGAGTCAGGTTAAGGCCCTCCTCCTGGTTTCAGATGCCCCATCCTGCCTCCACACAGGTGAAAGGCCCTTGGATCAGAAATCTCTGCAGGACCCACCCAAGGCTGACCCTTCATAGGCCCCAATGCTCCTAGTGTCCTACCCCCTCCCCCACCCCCAAATCTGCTCCTCCCTGAGCCCTACCTCATGCTCCCTAGTGAACCAGGAACAAGGCCCATAGACCATGGTGGCCCTCCATGTGCTGTCACTCACCTTTGCTCTTCACATACCCAGAGCTTAAGGTGTGACAGATAGTAGGCCATTTTTTTCCTTTCATTTATTTATTTGGCCTGAATGCATATGTGTGTGGGGGTGCATGCGCCTCGCACACAGGAAAGAGGTCAGTTGACTTCTTTGAAGTCAATTCTCTCCTTCCACCGGGTGAGCTCCAGGGAGAGAATTCAAAGCCAATGTTCCAGGCTCAGGTGCATAAGGCTTTTTGATTGCAGATGTCCACATCCATGTGCTAGCCCTGGCGCTTCTGGCTCTCATTCAGGCCTTGTAGGCCAGAGTGTAAGACCCTTTCATCATGGCCTCTCAAGGGGCTTTTCACCTCCACCTGCTCCCTACAACCCCACCCTGGCCTGTCTTCGTGCAGCCTTGAGCGGCAGGTGTAAAGTCTTTTGACCATAACCTGAGTTGCCTTGGCAACTCCAGAGCCTCCCTCCACCTCTTGCCCTCCCAGAGACCAGGCTCTGTACAAGCCCCTCCCCATTCAAGGCTCCGCCCCCTCCACAATTGCCTCATACACCCAGGTGTGAAGTGTGTCAAGGTAAAGGCTCTTGCCCATGGGCCTCTGTAGGCACCCTCTCCTCACCTCACAGCCTCTGCATGCCCCGCCCCTCCTCACCTCATGCCCTCCTTGTGCCCCGCCCCCTCCACTTCATGCCCTCCACGTGCCCCGCCCCCTCCGAGGCTTGGAACACCTGAAGCGCAGCAGGTGCAAGGCCCTCGGCTGCCCGTGGCCTTGACGTGCCACCATGGACACGTCACCTGCATCTCCAGAGCCCTTCCTGGCCACCCCGCAGGCTGAGGTGCTGGAGGAGCTGCTTCAGGCACAGCTGGGTCCCCTGCCCCGACTTGCCGCCATCTGTAGGCTCAAGCGGCTGCCCTCAGGCGGCTACTCCACCACAGACGACCTGCATCTGGTGTTGGAGCGCAGGCGCGTGGCCAACGCCAAAGAGCGCGAGCGGGTGAGGACCTAGGGCCACCTTACTCCCACTGCCATGCTAGTGGGTGCTCAATATCCGACACCTGTGCATTCCCTCTCAGCCCTCCTGGGTGACTTCATCTTGGCGAGGCTTGGCCCAGGTCCTCCGTGGCCTTGTAACACTGCACCTTCATGCGGCTGCGTCTTAAGGGCCATGGGAACGGCTGTCTCACCGGCTGGCCCTCCTGGATGGTGCTGTTTTTTAAAAAATTGTTTTAAGTTATGTTATGTGCGTGTCATGTGGATATGTGCACCTGAGTACAGGGGCTGGAGAGGGCCTTAGAGCTGCTGGAGTTACAAACAGTTGTGAGCTGGCGGATGTGGGTGCTAGAAACTGAGCTCAGGTCTTCTGCAAGAGCAATACAGGCTCTTAATTACTGAACCACCTCTCCAGCCCTCGTGGAAGCTACTTAAAGGCTGTCTGTCTGTCCGTCCGTCTGTCGTTCTGTCATTCTTATGGGGGGAGTACTAGTACAAAGTATGGAGGACCATTTCGTGGAGTGGATTCTTTCCTTCAATCTTATATGAGATTTGGTGACCAAACTCAAGCTGTGAGATTTTACAGCGAGCACTTTAACCTATGGAGCCATCTTCCCCTAACCGCATAAATTGTAAAAAATGTAATGTCTTTTAATCTCCCCCATAGCAGAACTGGGATTTATGGTGGGCTGTGGTTAGAGCGGCATCTGCTGGTAGGTTTTAGTATCTCCGCCAAAACTTGGCCAACAAGAAGTCAAGGGAAAGGCTTGGGCGCCTTGGCTCTGCTCTTTGGGTCTGGCTGTAGCAAAGGTGACCCTGGAACAGGTACTGAAGAGGGAGAGCAAAGAGCACCTTTAGGCCTAGTACTTACTCCCAAACCTTTCAGCCAAGCACCTTAGGAATAAGGGTCCGGAAATGCAGTAGGGAAAAGACCACGTGGGGCTATTGGAAGTTGGGGAGAGAATGGTTAAGAATGTAGAAGGGCCTTTTGCTAGTAGACACTGGAAAAAGAACCCTGCCGTGATGTCAAGGCATGTCAAATGTGTGTGTGTGTATTCATTTAAAGAGCACAGTGGATGTGCAGCACCTTCACCACCCTCTTCTGTGGTTTGGAGAAATGTCTTGAAAGCAAATGTATCAGTGAATCACCGTGTCTTTGTTTTCTAGATAAAAAATCTCAACCGCGGCTTTGCCAAGCTGAAGGCTCTGGTGCCATTTCTACCACAGAGTAGGAAGCCCAGTAAAGTTGACATCCTTAAAGGTGCTACAGAATACATACGGATACTGGGCTGTGTTCTGGAAGGAGCAAAGGCCTCTGAGGTAAACGGTTAAGAATTTAAAATAAAGCTGGACGTGGGGTCTTACACCCAGGAGCCTGAGGCAGGGGCACTGCTATTAGTTCAAAGCTTTTCTATACCACAGAGGGAGACCTTGTCTCAAAAAAAAAAAAAAAAGTAATTTAAAGCAGTGGTGGCCACCATTTCTACATGTCAGGTGCCATGCTAGGTGATGTACAGAAAAGGATTAACATTTGTTTTATTTGACCCAAACTTGGAGAAATCAGAATATAAACCATAGTCACTTAGATCAGAAGTGTCAGGCTTTTTACCCAGGCCTGATCATCTATCTGTGGCCTCTGTGGCATTGACTTGGACCCCTGCCTGCTGACTCTGCTGGATCTTTAAGGACTCTGATAGCTGGAACCCCAGGAGAGGCCCCCATCAAAGCTCTCTGTAGTTGCCATTTCCTGCCAGATTAGCAACTAGACAGGATAGAAAGGGGCTATGTGAGTATCTGCTGACCATGCTTAATAAGCCATGAGGCACCAGAGTGCCACTAATATCAGAAGGGTCAGTCAGCACTGAAACACCCTGTAGGCAGAAGGTGGCTCTGGCTGCTTTGTGGTCTGTCTCATGGACATGTCTGAAGATTGATCTGTCACCAGGGAAGGTAAGCTATGCTGAGACACAGGTCTTTACATCAAAACCTGAAGTGATACTATTAGCCATAGGAAAGTCACCAGGGAGGAAAAGAACCCAGGAACACAAGATGGGGCCATAAAACTGAGGAGAGAATCTTGAAAAACAGGGGTGGTGGACATCAAAGATACTACAGAGACTGGGGGGGTTGATGGGGAGAAGACAGGCCCAGCCCTTGGAAGGTGGAAAGGAAGTGAGCTGCATGTCAGCTCTCAGGTGGTGGAGGGACCATGGTCAGTAAGTATTTGGGTCCTAGCAAACTTCAAGTCCATCTATCCTGGTGATTTGAGGATGGAAGAAAGAGGTCAAAGGGTTAAAGAAAGCAAACGGACAGAGTGGAGACATTTTCTAAGTGCAGAAGAAGGGAGGTTTAGAGATGGGAGGAACATTCTGGAACTTAAGTGCAGTAAATTAGGTTTTGGTGGGGGAGTTTTTTGAGTCTACAAGTCTTACTTAGGTGTCTGCTGGGAAGGAAGATGTTTTGACACTGTGGGCATGGGTTATTCTCTTGGCCACAGTGGAGAGAAAACAGTGATGGTGTTGTGCCCTGTACTGGTGAGTTTTTGGTCATTGACCAAGCCAGAGTCATCTGAGAGGAGGGACTCTCATTTAAGAAAGTGTTTCCGTAAGATCAGACTGTAGGCAAGTCTGTGGGGCATTTTCTTGATTGGTGATTTATGTAGGAGACCCAGCCCACTCTAAGCAGTGCTTCCCCCCATCACACTGTTAGCAAGTGTTCCCGGGATGAGTGAGCCAGTTAGGCAATGATCCTCTGTGGCTCTGCTTCAGTTCCTGCCCTGAATTCCCTCAGTGATGGAGTGTGGCTTGAAAGTTATAGACTCTTTCCTGCCTCTGATTGTGGTGTTTTATCACACAGCAATTGAAACCCTAAGACAGGCACATGTAGCCTACTATCTTAATTTTTACTGGTGTGTTTGATTTGAGACAGGCTAGCCTTAAACTTGAGAATTTTTTTTCTTCCTCAGGCCCTGCCATGCTGGGTTAACAGGCACAAGCCAAAACTAGCTCCCCCTTGTATGCTCAGTGCGTAACTGAAATGCTGTGTTTTGTACTGCATTCCTTGCAGACTCTGAGTTCTGTCTGTACACTGTGCCCCATGCGCTTGCCATTGCACAGTGTGGGAGGTTAGAGGGCCCTGTGGCTGCTTCATGCGCCTCTTCTCTCAGCATGAGCATTATTTTTACCCATGAAATGAAACCTTCAGATTTAGGAGTTTAGAATGTGCTGATTTAAACCTTAACATTTCTGACTGACATGTTATACTGTTTGACAATCACTACGCTCTCTAGAAACAAAGCCCTGAGGAGCAGATCCACAGTAGCAGACCCTCTGACCCTCATGTGTCTTCGACTAGAGAGCTCTTGGGAAATGCTACCCAACCTACCAGCTGTGCAAGTGGCTTGAAGAAAGAAGAGGAGGGGCCCTGGGCATATGGTGGCCATAGTGAGCCATTGTACAGCTATCATCAGAGTACAGTACCTGAGACTAGGAGTTACTTCATTCATTAGGAGTCTGATGAAAGATTCCTTCTAAAATAGTCATGTATACGTTGAAAAGCTCAAAAGCATTGCCAAGATGAGTATTTTTCATGTAAAATATGATTAAAATGAGATGGTATGGGAAAGGAGCTTGCTTGCTTGGAGACAATCGCATTCCCCAATCAATCAGTAGGCACATGGGGAGATGGGTTTCCCACAGAGCTACACAGCCCACACTGAAGGATTGTTCCTCCTTTAACGATTTACGAGTGTGCACCTGTGTGTGCAATGCCCACAGAGACCAGTGGAGGGCACCAGATATCCTTGAGCTAGGATTACAGGGGTTGATAGCAGTCTCTCCAGCCCCCCCCCCCCCCCCCCCCCGTTAGCTTCTTTCATGCTCTTATTTAACACATCAAGGCTTTCTGGATTCATGCCCCTTCAGGTGATACTGATAGGTTGTTTTGTTTTTGTTTGTCTGTGCTATAGAGCATCTAATCCATACCCTGTAGCAAATATTGCTGAAATAAAGGTTTATCACGGACTGAGCCGAGACTACCAACCTGCATGCTGTCCAGTGATATGTAGAGGTGCAGAGATTCAGTGGGTGTCTTGGGAAGCAGCTAAATGGCAGCTAAAAGTAAGCCTGGAGACAGACTACCGAGGCTCAAATGTTTGTTGTCATTTGCTCGCTGCATGACCGTGCATGAGGTACTGAACTGATCCCTAGTTGCTCTACCTGTAGAACAGAAGTAATAACTGTATGTATCTTGTATATAGACTAACAGGGAGAGTCAGGAGATGTAATGTGTCTGGCACAGTACTTGGCAGGTTAGTATCCACTGAGCATGGTCTTTGCTTGCTCCACCAAGCCACAGGAAGCTCAGCTCTATAGGAAGAGCCAGTGCTCTGCTCTAAGGGTGCCCTGAGCCACCTGTCTACTCAGCTGATCATGGCTTCCATTCTGATTGACTTTCTAAAGACTTCCTGAGTGGATGAATGCTTAGCCTTGGTGATCCTAGTATGGCCACTTGAAATAAAAACATTCTCTTGGAGCTGGAGAGGTTGTTCAGTGGTTAGAGCACTGGTTGCTCTCCCCGAGGACCTGGGTTCAGTTCCCAGCACCCACATGGTGATTCACAATCACATGTAACTCTAGTTCCAAGGGGATCTGATGCTGTCTTATGGTCTCCATAGGTGCTGTGTACATACAATACCCACACATAACTTGCAAGCAAACACTCAAAACACAGACAAAGAAATTAGCACCCTCTTGCAAGTCCATGGTAGGGGATGATTCCTGTTGTCCTGTAAGACTGGGATGGTCATGGTTGAGCCTGAAAGGGAGGGAAGAGTGTCTTCTGCTGGGTTATCCCCCTACCTAAGCTAACAAGTGCAATGCTCCCTGGGTGCTAATGTTGGTAGATACAGGGTACCAAGGCGAGACTTGAACTTATGTTCAGTTCCTCTTGGACCTTGTTAGGTGGGGGGCCTTCTGACATTTTCACGGGTCAGACAGGAGTCTGGGTAGTGGCAGAGCAGGCTGGGCTCAGAAAACCCAGGAAATGTATGTGGGCGAGGTCCTTATTTTCCAAGGATTACAGGTCCTGAATTTTCTTCAGATGAAGGAACAAGACTTATTTTTCTGGGTTTATTTTTTGGCTTTTGTTAGGTTTTGTTTGAGCATAGCCCAGGCTGGCCCCAGGCTCTCCATCCTCCTGTCTCAGCCTCGTGAGTTCTGAGATTTCAGATGCATGCCATCACACCCAGCACCGTTAGGTCTTCAAAGCTAACCAAGAGCATGCCACATATTTGAGATTTTGATTCTCTGGGCTGGTGGCTTCTATCACTTCTAAGGAGGCTTGTAAGTAGCACTGGTTTTGTGCAGGCACATTCTTAGGGTTCATTCATTTTATTAAGAATTCATTACCCACTGGTAATTAAGATGAGGTATTTGTAGACAGGATTACACGCAGCCAGGTTGAACTTTTGATATCCTTCCTTCACTACCTAAGCATGGGAGTTACAGACATGTACCAGTACATCCAGCTTATGCAGTACAAGAGGTCAAACTGGGGGCGTGGTAGGCAAGCACTGTACAGTGAGCTCCCCACAGTCTGTCTGTCTCCACCCCCTAATGCTGGCTGCTGGGGACTCTAAATCAAGTCCTCATGTTTGCAAAGCAAGAACTCTTGCCTACTAAAGCTAGCTTCCCAGCCCCTAAAGCTAGCTTTATTTGACCACAGGATGCCTAGAAGGTTTCAGCCCAGGTTATTCAAAGAAGTGACTATACAAAGTTTTAAAATATTGCCTGGGTTCTCTGACTGAACACACTTTCTGGCAGCTATCAAGGCTCTCTAGCCCAAAGTATTCTTTCAGAGGGCTCAGAATGTAGGTGTGGCCTTGCCAGCACACCTAGCACTGTTAGATCTTCTAAGCTAACCAAGAGCATGCCACTTCTACGAACTTTTGCTTTGTGTAGGTAGCTCTCCTCCTTTTGCCTTTAGGATCTGGAGAGTGGAATTCCTGGGGCTGACAGTGATGGCATTTGAGGGGATTTAGAGATGGGGTTAGAAAGGGCTGTGCAAGATCAGCAACATTCCTGGGAGGCAGGATCCAGAATGAAGCACATGAGCATCTGCTGAGGTGGGGGTGAGGGTGGGTAGCATTTCTAGCTTCTGGGACTGGAGCAGGTTTCCTGGGGACTAAAGCCACTCGTGTGGACAGAGCATGGCAGGAGCCATGAGAGGCCATGCACCTGGTCTGAGGAGGAACTGGGTTGATTTCAAGGTTTGGGAGAGATTTATTCGCAGGGTTTCTAGTGTGTGAAAGTTGTCATCACACTGATGGCAGTATGGCAGCTGTCTTGCTGCTGTTTGTCATTTGTGATAGTGGCTGAGAATCTTAACAGCATACATGGCTCCAAATCATATTCAAACTTGGTCTATGAAACTGTGGAGACTGTATTTCAGGAAAATTCCCACTTTCAATTTCGGTGTGCAGTGGCAAATTGCTATAACAGTGGGTGGTTGTGTCTGAGCATGGACCAGGACAAGCTCAGGAAGCACCCACAGTAGAACAGGAGAGACCCAGCGAACAGGAGCAAGCCCCAAGAGATTCCTGCCAAACAGGTGACAGCTGTGAGACAGGCAGCTGGGGCCTTTCTCATGTTCAGGGCTGAGAAGCTGACCCCAGGGTGCTAACCTCTTCAGTGACTCCAGCACGCCCTGGAGATAGCTGCTGAACACCAAGTTGGGAACAGTGGTTGTGAACTCTGCAGTGGTTATTTGTTCTCATGTGAGGGATAAGCTTTAAAGCAACCTTAGAGCAACACGTTCAATCTCTCACAGTTTTGTGGGTCACTGTTGAGTGTGGGTGTGGTGTCACCTGGTCTTCTGCTTCCAGGTCTCATGTGAAGGCTCCACTGAGAGAGGATCTGACAACAACAACCTACATGGTTGTTGGCAGAATTAATTTCCTCTAGGACTTTGGAGCAAGGGATTCTGCTAACAACTGGTGATTGGCTGATGTTACCCCCATGTTTGATGCCAGGCAGGTCTTCCCAATATGTCTACCTAACAAAAGTGCACATGCTAGGAAGGCAACCAAGAGAGTCTGCCACAAGAGAAGATTCCTATGACTGGAACTACAGATGGTGTCTGTAATGGTTGGTATTTTGTAAGCATAACACAAGTTAGTCATTTGGGAAGAGGTGCCCTCAATTGAGAAAAGCCCCCACCAGATTGGCCTGTGGGCCTGCCCCCTCCTTGATTAATAAGTAATGTGGGAGGGCCCAGCTCACTGGGGATGATTCCACATCTGGGCAGGCAGTCTGGGGTGGTATAAGAAAGCAGGCTGAGCAAGCCATGGAGAGCAAGCAGGTAAGCAGTGTTCTTCCATGGCCTTTGCATTGCTGCCTGCCTCTAGGTTTCTATTTTGAGTTACTGCCCTGAGTCCCCTGGGTGGTAGACTACAAGCTGTAAGATGAAACAAACCCTTTCCTTCTCAGGTTGTTTTTGGTCAAGGTATTTTATACAGCAATAGAAACCCCAAGACAGCATATTGCTGTTTGGTTTTGTATGTCAACTTGACATAAGCTAGAGTCATCAGAGTGGAAGGAACCTCAGCTGAGGAAATGCCTCCATGAGATCCAGCTGTAAAGCATTTTCTCAATTAGTGATCAGTGGGAGAAAGGCTCAGCCCATGGTGGGTGGTGTCATCCCTAGGCTCTTAGCCCTGGGTTCTATAAGCAAACAGACCGAGCAAGCCATATGAAACAAGCCAGTAAGCAGCACCCCTCCACGGCTCCTGCCTCCAGGTTCCTGCCCACTTTGAGTTCCTGTCCTGACTTTCTTCAATGATGAGCAGGAATATGTAAGTGTAAGCCAAATAAAACTCTTTTCTTTCCAACTTGCTTTTTGGTCATGGTGTTTTGTGGGAGCAATAGAAACTCTAAGACAACATTCCACCATCTTAGCTGGAAAGTTCAGTTAGAGGCAAATGAGTACTGCCAACAGCTCAGGATAAATCCCAGGAGGATAGGGACCCTTGAGGCCATCTTAGATTCTTTATTATTATCCATAATAAAGTGCTGGGCTCCTGCTGCTGCCTCCTCTCCCTACATCATGGGCTGCCAGAGCTCCTCAAAGACTTGGAGTTCAGAAATTATCCTATTGAAAATCTGAAAATCAGGCCGGACAGTGGTGGCACACACACGCCTTTAATCCCAGCACTTGGGAGGCAGAGGCAAGTAGATTTCTGAGTTTGAGGTCAGCCTGGTCTACAGAGTGAGTTCCAGGACAGCCAGGGCTACACAGAGAAACCCTGTCTCAAAAAAAAAAAAAAAAAGAAAATCAGAAAATGAACTTTTAAAGTGTGTCTGGGCCCCTGGGGGTTACCTAGCTGCAATGTCCAGTTCTGACTGAGGTTTCCAGAGCTCTTCTGTCCCTGGCCAAGAAGGGTCAGGCATTGTTGGGCTTACAGGGTGACAGCTGGCACCACCACCAATATTTATGTGTGATTGGGTTACAACATGAGTTTGGAATTGAGTGATTGAAAATGCCTGCAACATCAGTGGGATTTCATAGGCTGCCAGTGCAAAATTGATCTAATTCCTGCTTCCTATCAGACATCTGAACGAGTCCAGAAGCCTTAGGAGAAGAGGTTCACACTTGATTTTTTTTTTCTGCTTTAAAAATGCTGTGGTGTGTTGGGAGGAGGGTCCCTTTCTGAGTGAGTTAGGAGAACTAGTCTCCATTTTGTTCCAGTTCTGCCTTTGGAAGAGGTGTGGCCTTGTACTTGATATGCAGCTCAGGTTTGTCTCGTGTGGTTTCAAACCTTCAGCAATCCACCTCCCTCTGTCTCCTGAGTGCTTGGATTACGGACGTGATCTACAACAGCCAGCTTCCAGTTCTGCTTCAGAACACCTGTTCTTGCTCCTCTGGAAAGTAGAGGCCATGGGGCCAGGGTGCTTAACTAAGACTCTACGATGCACTAGCTGTGTGGTCTTGGATAAGTTAATCTATCTACTCTGTCTCAGTTTCTCCAGTGAAAAGCAGATGATACTGCCCACCTCTTGGAGGTCTTTTGAGGACTGGGTGAGGAAGATGTTGCATGAAGCCTTCGGACAGTGCTGGGGGCCATGGAGGGTCTGCTGTTAGTTTGGGGAAACCAGTGCTCTAAAGAGAGAGATTTTAATGTAGTAGAGTTGGCTTGAGAAGATTTAGGAAATAGTCCTTGATTCCTTGTTGAGATTCTGTTTAGGAAAGGAGCCTACCTTACTTACCGTTTCATAGAATTCTAAAGAGGGGTTCCCAGATTCCCTGGAGTTGTGACAGGGAATACTGCTTCACTCTTCTTGGTTGTGGAACTTTGGACATAGGTACTAGAGAGGGGAGAGTTCACCCTTGTGGCTTGTTCTGTTGTCAGAGTGAGGGAGACCATGACTGCATCTGAGGAAGATATGGAAATGTGTGAGAAGCTATGGAGGTGGTGGAGGAGGTGTGCGGATCATAATGTGGGTTTTGGGAGAACTGCTGAGAAGCAGTCATCCTGGCATCTGAACCACATGCCTGTGGGCTGTTCTGGGGTTGTTGTGGTGGATCGGTCCACAGTTCGCCAGTAGCTGCTTTTGGTGAGACTGTTCATGTGAATAGTCTCCACCCACCCCACCTCTCTACTACTGAGTACCTGGACCTTACGAATATCAGGCAAGCACCCTACCACTGGGCTAGCCCTAGGATGGCCGTTCTCACAAACCTATATGCAAAGGAGTTGTCAGAGTATATGTTTAAAATATGACCAAAAGCAACTGGGGAGGAGGAAAGGGTTTATTTGACTTACACGTCCAGATCACAATCTATGAGAGAAGTTAGGGGGACTCGAGTAGGAACTTGAAGGGGAAAGGTTGCTGGATGGTTCAGCCAGGCTCATACTTAATAGCTGGCTTTCTTCTATAGGTCAGGGTCACCTGTCTAGGGAATTGTGCTGGCTACAATGGGCTGGGCCTTCCCACACCAATTCACAATCAAGACAACCACCCCACAGACATGCCCACAGGCCAATCTGATCTGAGCAATTCTTCAATTGAGGCCTTCCTTTCAGATGACTCCAGACCAGTGGTTCTCAACCTGTGGGTTGCAGCCTCCATGGGGGTTGCATATCAGGTATTTATATTATGACTCATAACAATAGCAAAATTACAGTGATGAAGTAGCAACAAAATTATTTCATGGTTGGGGGGGGGTCACCACAACACGAATGACTGTATTAAAGGGTCACACAGCATTAGGATACTTAAGAACCATTGCTTTAGATTGTGTCAAAGCTCACTAGGACAGTAAGTAGGTGAGATGCTTGCAGGGTAAGCATGAGAACCTGAGTCCTGATCCCCAGCAGGATGTAAAAGCCAAGCATAGCATCGAATGTTTCCATGTCTGTCCTACTGGTTGGCCAGTCAGCCTAGCCAAGACAGCAATTTCCATATTCAATGAAAGATGCTGTAAAATAAAGTGGAATGTGATAGGAACACCTGAGGTCAACTTCTGGCCCATGTACATGTGTGTACTCACGTGCACATGGCACACACATGTCCATTCCTGGGTCACCTTCAGAGATTTGGGTACTGCCTAACTGTGTTGGAATACAAAGGGTGCTGTTGGGAATGCCAGAAGAGCAGAGCTTTTCTTCAGTGGCCAGAGGTTTTTCTGGAGGCTGAACATTTTAACAGGCGGATTTCTCAGAGCTTTGGGAGTGACGAACATGGAGCTGGAGGAAGCAGGGTGGAGGTGTAAGGCCCCTACTGCCTGCAACATCCTGCTTTCCAAGGGGCTAGGCTTTGAAGAATCCTGTCCAACCATTAGAAAAGGCCCAGGTGACAAATACATTAGATTCAGGTTATTTTCCAGTAGAGAACAGGCTCACAGAGTTAGGTGGGATCCTCAAGGTCACAAGGCTGGGTAGTGACAGATCTGAAGATTGATCCTGATTCCCTACTCCACCACTGGGGTCTCTCCAGGGTGTTGGGGGAGGGGGTAGAGAAGTACAAGGGGCCAGAAGAAGCATAGGCAGTCTAGATTACAGGAGTGAGCCCCTAGCCTAGTTGAAGATGGGGTCAGCATTAGAATCAGGATCAATCTATCTGGTTTGGAGTTTAGTCATCCAATTGTCACTAGCTAGCAGCAATGAAAGTTACCTCCCAAAGGCAAGATGTCCCGAGACCCTAAATAAAAATAAAATACACCCCAAGTGTAAACTCAGTGCAGAGCGTGTCCTACTGGGGTTCTCCTGAGGGGCAGGTCCTGCCTTTGGCCCAGGCTGCTGCAGGGCGCGGGCGGGGACGCTGCAGCAAGCCGGGCTCTGGAGGGGGCGCTGCGCACTCGCCTGGCCCTTTGTCATCGCGCACTGCTGGGAGCTCACACTTCTTCCAGCCTCCCGCGGGCTCTGGACTTGACTCTGACTGCAGCGTCCGCCTCGGGGACGCGGATCTAGGGCCTTTGTCCCGAGCTGCGGGATGCGCGGGAAGCGCCACGCAGCGGAATAGCCGTGAGTCCCGGAAGCGGATCCCAGAGTCGAGGAGCGCTGCCCAGCCGTGCTGGGTGAATTTGGGGATGGATGCGAGACCACCAAGTACGAGGTAGGGCACCAAAGAAGGAGCAGGGTGGGCGCCACGGCAGGCAGATCTCCAGGGTGCTGGAGCCACAGAATGACGGCGAGCTCAGCTGTAGCCTGGGAGTGGCTGCGCCCGCGCAGGAGCTGACGCCTGGGTACACCTGCGGCTCTGCGGCTCTGTCACATTGAGCTCTGGAGATGGGCCTGCGCGTGGACATGGGGCATTCAGGGTCCGTGATCCTTGCTACACCGAGAAGGTGTAGCCTTCTCAGAGAGCCGGCCAGGCCGCCGCCCTGCGGGATCCACTTGGGATGTGCGCCTGCCCAGCTAAGCACAGTGGGGTCCAGATTCACAAGATGCGCCTTCCTGATTGAGTGCAATGGGGCTGGCAGGACAGATGCGCAGGATGGGAGATTGATACCTGGGCACCCAGGGCTTGGGTTTTTGTGTTATCCCAAAGCTTTGGGGGTGGAGTAGAGGAGGCTGCTGTCCCTGAGGAGGTGCTATCAGCTAGTTCATCTTTAGCGCCCACCTTTTCTTTCTCTTGTGTCACCCTCCCCCTTCCCTTTACACCTCAGGGAGGAACAGAGAAGGCCATTCTGGGTTGGGGTCCAGAAGGCAGGGGTCCAGCAGTTACTAGTTTTGAAATCACAACCACAGCCTGCCAGGTGTTGGGGGAAGGGAGAGCATGGCAGGGCAGGGCAGGGCAGGCTGCTTTAGGATGCCAGTCAGGCCTGCAACCGGCCTATTGTCTGGCTCTTCAGGCTCCTTCCTTTCTACCCTCCATCTCCATCCTCTGCCAGAACTGAATAGATAAACATACAGAAAGCAAGTCTCACCCACATTCTGTCAAATTCTTAAAAAAAAAAATGTCTTTGTGACACACAAATCATTGCCAACTCTCTTCATGCCCACTCCTCCTCTAGCAGTTTGTCATGAAGAACTAAGTGTCTCAAATAAGCTTATAAATAATAGAAATCAAATCTCAGGTTTCTCTGGGGGATTTCTGACTAACGGGTAAATAAAAGGCTAGTTCTCTATCCTTGCTAGAGCAAAAGGCAGGGAGAGAGTGGCTCAGCTCCTTTCGATGCCTTGGGGCTGGCTGAGCCTGTCATGTGTTTAACTTGTGCTTTGAACCAGAATTGCATGAGCAGTATTTAAAAGTTATGTTTCACTCATGAAAAGAATATCTGGCCCAACACTTGGAATAAAGGTGCTTGAACTGAATATGGTCGTAGAAAACAACCAGAATGTCAGACTTGCAATACCTCTTCCTTCTAGCATGAGGATAACGTGTCAGCAATTGTAGCTGGCGATAGGTGGTTGGTCTATTGAGTGTTTTTGCTCTTTTTAAAATGTTACTTTGTGGTGCTGGAGATGGAACCCTTGAGCACACTATGCAGGTGCTCTACCACTGAGCTGCACCCACAGTGTGTCTACCTTCTGTCCTTTGTTATATAAAGTGGACAGATGTCTCTTAGTACCTGTGGACCAGGACCTTGCCTAGCATGAGAAACTCTTCACTGTGAAAAGGGAACACTACTTTCTGACATCCCACAGACTAATCATTTTTTGATCCAAAATCTACAACAGTTTCGTTGCCAGCCCATGTTCTTTTTTGTCCATCTAGTCGCCCAGTCTAATTAGAAGTGAGCTTGTCCCAGACACATTACCAAACCATATACGGATGCTGTTAGTTCACAGGTTCTGGGCCTGGGGTAGAACTCACTTTAAACATTACTATATTGTTGGAGACAACAAACTCAGCTTCTTAAAAATGTTATTCTTGGATAAATTCTCAACATGTATCCTAGGTTGGCCTCAAACTCATCATCCTCCTGCCTCAGTTTTCTGAGTGATGGGATGTCAGGCTTGCACTACAAGGCTCAGATAAACTGCAATTCTTTTAAAAGTGCACAGATGGTCATATGTGTGTGTGTGTGTGTGTGTGTGTGTATGTGTGTTGGCAGAGGATTTATATTAAGGTTTTAAATATATATATATGACATAGAAAAGTATATTTATTTAACTCCTACCTTGTTTCAGAAGGGATTTGAGTCCGTTTACAAGGAGTCATAAAATATAACAAGATAACCTAGTGTAAAAAAAAAGGAAGCAGGATAGAATTAAAGGTCGCTGAGGAACCTTCCAGAAACTCCCTGAGGGTAGCTGACCAGCCCACATGTCTGTTTTACTTGTAAACATATTCACTCATTGTTTATTCAGTGAATAGTCATAAGAAGCCACTAGATGCCTAGTTTGATAAGAAGTTCTGGAAACAAAGAGATGTGACATAGATGGCCAAGGACTCCACCCTGTTAGCATTTCATGACAAATGGAAGAAGCCATAGTCACAAAGGAATCTCTCAAATGCATCATTACAAGTTGTGATAAGCATTGTCCTAGAAGAAGAGAAATCATCATTTACCCAGAATATAAAACTGGACAACTTCCAAAGAGACGCAGGGGAGCAGGGTGGTTCTGTATTTGATGGGACCAGGAAGACCCCATTATCAGGCACAGCATGTGGGATGAAACATTCCATTCTCTCCTTGTTAGGCACAGGGTGAGCTTCATAGGCTTGGTCTGACCTCACCGTCTCTCATGCCCCTGGTGTTCTGGGGTTATATACATGTCCAGGGACCTGTATAGTCTCTTAAATGAGTCACTTTATCCTAGTGATAATTTTAGCTAATGAATAATGAGAAATGTGTTCCAGATTGTTTTGGGGCTGGGCTTTGGTTCTATGTTGTCTTGTCAAAGCAGGGCACAGGCCTGATGAGTCAGAGCATGGGTGAAGAGCAGGGAGCTTGCATCGAATGTACAGGGGAGAAAGAGGCTGCTCTGCACAGGGCATAAGTTGGCCAGGCTCAGAGGATCAGCTCCTGATGACTTCTGCCAATGGTAAGGAATGAGAGGGTTATGCCAAATGCACCTCCCCATGGGCCAACTTGGAAGCGCTTGTTAGTAGCAGCTGCTGCAGTAAGAGTGTAATGTAGAAGTTGTACCTGTTGATTTTCAAATAACTGGACTGGATTACTGCAGATGGACTGACTTCCATTAACTGCCTTCCACTTAGGCAAGTGGGTGCGGTGGTGAAGTGGAGCCCAACTACCTGGTGGTTGAACTTACTGACGTAAGAGTTTAGGCCAGTAAATTTGCCTCTTTGTTCTCTTTGTTATCCTCTGATAACTAGAGACTGAACATATGATGTTGCTTTCCTAAGAACGGATGAGATTTACACATTGCAGTCTTGGGAAACAGATTAGCAGTGACAATTTTTGTTACTGTAAAATGAACCAGCAGCTAGTTTATATAGGCACTCCAGGGGTGGCTTGGTGGCAGAATTTTAAATTATATCTGATTATCTTCAAGTGGCTATGTGTTCTGGGGCTATTAGCATTGTTTTGCAGGCATGCTGAGAGCCATACCTGAGCTGCCATTGCCATAGTCAAGTACAGATTAGGACAGTGAGGACAGAAATGACCTGAGGCGTCATTTTCCATTGTTTTGTTTTTTGAGACCTTTTGTAGCACTAGCCCACACTTGAGGCTGGCCTAGAGTTGTGCCCAAGTTAGCCTCAACCAGTCCTTCAGTGTGGGATTACAGGCTTGAACCACCATGCCCACCTTTCCATTGTTAAAACCAGAAGATCAGTGTTTTAGGTTCTCACCAAGGCCCTAGAACTCAGTTCAGTAAATCTGATGGTGTATGAGACTATTTAAAATTTATGGTTGTATTGTTTGTTTTCCTTTGTTGAGACACAGTTCCCCTTGCATGGTAGCCTAGGCTGGCCTGAAACTCACTGACACGAGCAGCAGGGTGATCTCAAACTCGTGGCAATCCTCCTGCTTCTGCTTCCAAAGGCAGAGACTGTAGGCATGAACCATCACACCTGGCTTGTTTTGGCATTAACATTTTTGTTACATATATTTAGTGTGTCCATGTGTTTATGTGTGTGTCTGTGTACGCAGGTGCCCCAGTGCACATGTCTAGGCCAGAGAACAGCTAGTGGGAGTCAGTTCTCTTTTTCCAACATAGGGACCCAAGGATGGACTTCAGACCATCACACTTGTTGCTTGCTGAGTGCCCTTACCCACTGAGCCACCTCGCTAGTCCTGTTGGCATTTTAGCAACTTAAGACTAATGAGAATATAGTATATTCAAGTTACATTTTACTGAAAGTGCCAAAGTTCAACTGGCCCATCCCTCAAGTCTGTGAGAAGTATTGTTTCCCTTCAAGATGAATTTCTGTCCAGGATTGTTGAGGTACAATTCTGAATCTCGAAAAGAGATTGCAATGCTAGTATTCCGCCTGTCTAACCGAAGGATTGGCTTGAAAGAATTTTAAGGCTGTAGCACCAAAAATGACTGTGTCTTCAACCACCACACCCAAGTCCCTTACACTCAGATGGTACCCATGGAATGACACGGCCTTGGTTCTCAGGTGAACCATGTGGGAATGACGTGCAGATGTCATTGAGTACACTGATAACAACACACAAAGCTCAGTGGCATCAATTAAAACTAATCTATTGACAACCATCTTCTTACCTATCTCGTCTTTAAAGTCATTATTTTAGTTATATTAAGTTACGGGTCACGGGGCCATGAGTTGCTCTATGTAATAGTTATGGGGTATGGGGCAGTGAATTGCTCTACATAATGGAGTGAATTATTAGTGAGTCAAGATAGTTGATGTGTTCACCTCCTGAGATGCCCTTTGATTTTGGATAATACATTAGTAGGCTTCTTTGTGGGGTCACTGTGGCATTCCTGTATACGTTTACTAAGTATTCTGACGAAACAAAGGTAATTATTGCTTCCACCTTTCATGACTTCCCATTTGCAGCCCTCTAGCCTCCTGTCTTTCAGCTACTTGTGAAACTTGGGATAGGTAATTGCAAGCTGCCAGTCATCCCTCGTGGTGCCATGGAAACCAGAATTTCCCCCTTTTATCAATTGCGCATGAGTACCTGTTCCTAACCTCCTAAGCCTCTCCAATCCACACATGCCAGCCTCTGAAAGTCACTCTTGTGCATTCTAATTGTCTTTTCGAAGAGGCACCCAGGCCTGGGGAAGTGGCTCAGTTGACAGAGTACTTGCATAACATGCATGGAGCCTTATGTTTGATCATCAGGTGTGGAGTGGTACATGCCTGTTATCCAAGCACTGGGCAGATAGAGGCAGAAGGGCCAGTAGTTCAAGGTCACCCTCAGCTGTATAGTGAGTCTGAGACTGAGACCAGTGAGTCTGAGACAGCTGGGTCGCATGGTAGAGGCACAATTTTTTAATATAATCATTTATTTATACTGTGTGCCTGCATGAGTTTATGTGCACCACTTATGTACAAGTGCCCTGGGAGCAACAAGAGGATATTGGATTTCTTGGAGATGGAGTTAAGGCAGGTAGGAGCTGCCTAATGTGGGTGCTGGGAACCAACCCTGGGTCCTCCATGAGACTGTCAAGTGCTATCTCTTCAGTGCCAATTCCTCTATACAAAATATTTCAGTGTGAGGTTGCTTGAATCTGGATTCAGAACAGTGGGCTAGTGGGTCATCTTAGACAACACATACAGTGGTACCAACAAATACTGCGGGTACTGTACAATGTGGGGCACTGGCCACCCAGCTGGGGGTTCCTGGAAGGAGGCTTTCAGGACTAAATCTGGGACAACTCCAGGACAACTGGGATAATCTTGACACAAAATTTGCAATTCTTATGTGTTCAGTATCGATGGAATCTTTGTCCCAAGTACCCTTGTTCCGTTGTATGCTTTGCTTTGTCTTCAGTTTCACTGTGTTACTGATAATGAAACCAAGACCCTGCCATGAATAATGATTTCCCCAGTATGGTGCTTGTTATTTTACATTTTAGAACTTCCTTCTTCCATGTCATTTTTGGGGTTGTTTTCAGTTTTGTTAGACCAGGCTGGCTTTGAGCTAGTACACTTCTCATCTTAGCCTTCTGAATGCTAAGATGACAGTTGTGAGCCACCACACCTGACTCTCCCATGTCATTTTGATTTTTGTCTTTGTTCCATGCTTAGCCATGAAACCTGGGCCTCATCCATGTTCAGTGCATGCACTTGCACCGAGCTGCACTTTGTTTTTGTTTATTTCAAAACAACAGAATTGAATTTTTATAGCCAATATTAATAAATATTAATATTTATTGTACATGGCAGATTTGTTGTTCTAAACTTTTTCTTTACACTAAAAAATTGTAGACACATTTCCTTGCTAATTTTTCTCTAAATGCAGCCTAAGGTCTTCTTGTTCTTGGACTCAAAGAGGTTGCACCTCTGTGGCTATTTTGCTACCAGTCTTACTTGAAATTTATATCTGTATATAATAAAATTATATAGAATAATATATATTTGTGTCTACTCTTTACCAGATGACGGAAGACTTCCTTCTTTAACTTCTTTCCTGCTTCCCTCACGCTCACTTAACCTCTCACCTAAGGCATTTCTTACCTTTACAGCCAGTTGGTATCTGTTTGATTTTTTTAATTTAATGTATATATCTTTACTTATTCACTTTATATCCTGCTCACTTCCCCCTCCTAGCCACCCCCTCCCACCAACCTGTCTGATTTCTAATACCTGTGCTTCTATTGAGCTCCTAACTGTGCTCACAGTGGTTAAATTCTGAGTTATACAGGCTTCTGTGCTCGCTCTCTTTCCTATGGTCAATCTTTAGTTTTACTTCTTTTTTGGCTTTTTTTCCAGAGAATGTCATATCTTTTTGGTTCTTGCTTGTATAAGAATTAATGCTCCTTGCACACAACAATACTTTTGTAATTCCTCATCAAACTCTTTTCATTTTAATACTCTACATATTCATTATCTTCTAAGACTCTAGAAACGTCAAGTTATGAAAGATATATATTTGCTGTCTGATTAAAAAAAAAAAGAAAAAGAAAACAACTCAGGACGGGGAGATAGATTGATGGATAAAGCACTTCCCACATAAATATGAGAACTGGAGTTCAGATCCCGAGAACCCACATAAATGCCAGGTGGGTGTGACCCACCTGTAAATCCAGAACTGGGAAAGAGATTCGGGGCACACGCTGGCCAGCTAGGCTAGCTGCATCAGAGAACTCTGGTTTCAGCTGGAAGACCAGGCCTCAGTTAACAAGGTGGAGAGCCATGGAAAAAGATTCCCAACATTAGCCCTGTGCACACATACCTGCACACACATGTGTGTCCATACTCTTGAAAACACTCATATCCACCACATACTCACAATCAAAAGGAAAAAACAAACCACTGCTAGAAAGCCCAGGAAATTGTTAGCTCTTTTCCCCATGCAGTGACCAATTGGCTGATTATTTTTGCATTGCACACACTAGGCAAACACTCTACCACTGCTATAGCCCTAGTTCTTCAATGATTTTTATTTATTTATTCTACAAAAGATTTAAAAATTGGAAAACATGGGAGCTGGAGATCTGGCCTAGTAGTTGAGAGTTTATACTGCTCTTGCAGAAGACCTGAGTTCAATTCCCAGCACCTACATAGGGTGATTCCCATCCTCAGGGAATCTGACACCCTCTACTGGCCTCCAAGGAATTGGTTCTTACATGCACAGACACTCATACACATCAAATAAAAACAAACTTCAGAAAACAGAAAACATAGGAAAATACATGGACTAAGAGTACAACTTAAAGAGTCATAAAATGGTTGAGTGACAGCCATGCAGATCAATCAGCAACAAAGGGCGATGGTAGCCATAATCCCTGTGTTCCTATTGACCCCATTTCCTCCTCCCTCTGAGAGGTAACCGCTCCCTGACTTCTATGGGAATATTTACTTTCTTCTTTACATTGGGATCCTCAGTCAAAGCAGGTCAGACTTGCTGCTCTTAAGCTTTCACAATTGCATCATTTTGTCTTCCTAAACTGGGGTACCTATGACATCACTGGGATGGCTCCTCTTTATATTGTGGCATGAGGTTATTAGCCTCTGGTCCTTGGGCATGCTAGGCAAGTGCTTTCACACTGAGATGTTTCTCCAGTTCCATGGTTTTTATGGATGGTACATGTGTGTGTTCAATCATACCAAGGCCAGGAGTCAACCTGAGATGCTGTTATGCATACGCTTCTCATCTTGTCTTTTGAGACGGCATGTGTTACTGGCCTTGGTGCTCACCAAGTAGGCTAGGCTAATTGGCCAGTGAGCCTCAGGTACCATCCTCCTGTCTCTGGCTCCTGAGTGCAGGGATTACAAACATGTTCTGCCACACCCAGCTTTCAAATGGGCTCTGGGGGTTTAACATGGGTCCTCCCGCTTACATGAGACAGGGGATGAGTCTAGATGAGTACTGTAGTAATCCACGGGCTCGGTGCTCTGTGTAGCATAGACAGAGGGTCAAGGAGAGAGGAGAAGCCAATGAAGCTCTTCTAGCTCTTTTGAGTGGAGTGGTGGACCCAAGTTTTGATGATCAAAGAGCAGTACAACATGCTGAGTTGTAACCTAGCAACTATGAGCAAGGCCAATGATTATCATTTCAGCTGGAGAAGCGGAAAAGAGCAATATTCATTAACAAATGCTGCTGGTATAGGAGTAAATATGGCTGACATGCTGGGTCTGACACTGGCCTTTGTCCCATAAGCTTCATGTGTCCCCACCACATTTAGAACATGTCTTCCCCAAAGCAAATTTCATGTAATAGCCTGGATGGTCTTAACCTGGGCCCAGCCTGGAAATGGCTAGAAAATCTTACCACGCTAAGTAGCAAATCCCTGTGGCTTTTCTCACTGGCAGCTCTGAGGACTGTTTGACACCCTGAACCCCATCTCTTATGCTCACAGTGGCCAGTGATTTTGGGCCTTGCGTGAAGAGGAAACAGTTCAAGTGAGAAGAGATGGGGTCATAGATCATAGATAGGGTTCTTTCCTCTCTCATGGTTGCTGGTCCACAGGGAAGACTTGGCTCCCAGACTGGACTCTACATCTAGCTCCCAGGAAACCTAGCTAGACTCTTGTTTCTATGCCATTGTTGGCTCATGCTGCTCTTAGCTGGAGCATGGAACACTTGGGATATTCTCTTCCTAGTCTCACCCCGAACTCCAGCTCAACCTCCCTAGGTCCACAATTGATCTTTTGAAACAGAAACGAAATTTCTTCATTCTGATGTCCATGGTGTGTACTTGACTGCCTTCTTCCACCTCCACACCCCTACCTCCACCTTTCCCGAGTTCTGCCCTCCCCCAACAGCTCCTCCCTCATTTTGTGTCTAGCAAGTTCTTTTAGAAAGTCAGTAAAATAGACAAACTTCTGGCAAGGCTAATTAAGACAAAAAGGTGCAAATTCAGAATGCTGGGGGCAGCATATGGAACAATAGGGAGAAGATTTAAAATAGCAGGCGAGTTATCTAATCCCACATGCATGAGCGCTTGACAAAATGGACAATTTTCACAAAAAGATGTGAACTACCAATATTGACTTAAGAAATAGAATGTGGTGTTCCTGGATGGGAGGAACCACGTGGCAAAGATGTCAATCCCCCACAGCTCCTGCCAGGCTTCCTGGTAACCCAAAGGCATGTGAATTTGTTCCTATTTTTACATTCCTTTGGCAATCTTCTGTGGTGCTCAGAAAGGGGAGTGAAATGCCTATGCTCAATTGTGAATCTTTTTATTGAAGGGAAAAATCATTTGAATGTCACCAATAAATTGTTTCTCTTGAAGAACAGAATTCTTAAACATTGAGGTGTATGGGGACTTCATGAAGATAATTTCATTTGGTCGTGGGTGTGTTTTTCCACTTGTTATTTTATGAGTGTGATTTTCAGCACTCTATTCAGCATGGGGCCCCAGAAAGAACTGGATTTTGATTTAAAAAATCTACAGGGATCTGGGTGTATAACCAGAGGACTCTATATCCTACCACAGAGAGACTTGTATGTCTGTGCTTATTGCTGCTCTACTCACAATGGCCAGGAAATAGAAGCGGCCCAGATGTCCACCAACAGAGGAATGGACAATGAAGTGTGGTACATATATACAATGGGGTGTTATTCAGCAGTAAAGAAAAATGGAAGTGCAGGAAAATGGATGGATCTGAAAAGTATAATATTAAACAAGATGACCCAAACTCAGGAAGGCAAAGTTGCTTGCTTTCCCTCATCTCTAGATCCTAGCCTTTAATGTCCACATGTATATATGGAAACAATTATGAATGTAAGTAAAGTCTAAAAATCCAGAAATGAGATCAAGAGTGATGAGGAAGAACGGGGCAGGGCAGTGGGGCATGTGGAGCATGAAAGAGGGAGAGAGATTCAAGGCCAGCCTGGTCTACGGAATGAGTTCCAGGACAGCCAGGGCTACACAGAGAAACCCTGTCTCGGGGGGGGGGGGGGAAGAGAAGGGGGAGGGAGAGAGAGAGTGTGTGTGTGTTGCGAACAGGACACAGTAGCAGGGGCAGAAGAGGTGGGGAAGGAGACCCACAAAAGCACTTGGCTCAACAACATCACATGGTGTCTATTATCTTGTATGATTATTTTTAAAAAATTAAAAACAATTTAAATATCTGAAGCTGGGCATGATAGCACATGCCTTTAATCCCAGCACTCAGAAGGCAGAGGCCAGTAGCTCTGTGTGAGTTCAAGGACACTGTAGTCTACATAGCAAGTTCCAGACCAATAGGAGTTGCACAGTAAAACCCTGTCTCAAAAACAAAAACAAAACCAAGGAAAAGGACATTATATCGAAGGCCCCAGGACCCTCCATGTGGCTGGGCTTTCGTCCACACTGTGTTGGATGATGGAGCATGATGTGGGTGATCTCAGCAACCCTTTATTTAGAATCTTCTCTCCTGACACCAAATTTCTCTTGTTTCTCTTTGCTCTTTCCAACACCCTCAGGTGTTACCATAGCTACGCGACTCAGCAGGGCCTTAACCCTTCCATGCCAGGTTTCCTTTCTGTTCCTTTAAAACTAAACATTTTCTTTCTTTTTCTCCTGTTCTCTGTCTGTCTTATTTTGGTTTGTCACTGTAGGTCAGGCTGGCCTCTCCCAACCCTTCTACCTCCTGAGGGCTGGGGTTACAGGCATGCCTTACTATACCTGACACTGCGTACAAACACAAGTGAGACAGGAGTGATGCAGTTGTTATATGGACCAGCTGTCTCTGCTCACCCCAAGTCCTTAAGGAAACGGTTAGATGTGTTTTTAAGTCTGCTGTCAGCATCTTCAGACAATCCACGTATACTTCTACTTCTGAATTTCCCTCTTTACACAGTGATAGAGTGGCTCTTTGCCATGAATGTCCAGAGTGGAGTTTTTTTTAATCTATGTCTCTTTTCAGATCCATAAGGCTTCAAACAAATCCTGAGGGTATTTTCTTAACTAGTTACTGATGGAGGAGGGCCAGCCCATTGGGTTGGTAATCCTGGATTCTATAAGAAAGCAGTGTAAGCAAGCCAGTAAGCAGCCCTCCTCCATGGCCTCTGCATCAGCTCCTGCCTCCAGGATCCTGCCTTGCTTGAGTTGCTGTCCTAACTTCCTACATTGATAGCTACAATATGGAAGTGTAACCCTTTCCTCCTCCACAACTTGCTTTTGGTCATGGTGTTTTATCACAACAATAGTAGCCCCAACTAGGACAGCATATTAAAACTGCTTTGCAATTTTATAGCACTCTAGTCAGAAACATCTAAAGTTTAAAAAAGAAATGGCTATAAAATAATAATGGCTAGGATGTAGGGAAGGAGGAACCTGTACTCACTGCTGGTTGGGAGCACAAACTAGTTCAGCCATTGGTGAGATCTCAAGAACTGAACAATAGAAGTACCATGGCCCCCCGACTATACCACCTGAGGTGCAAACCCAAGGACTCT